>LRSR01002277.1:0-15450 GCA_001579985.1 Hypsibius dujardini
CCAATTAAAGAAGTCATTTCAGTTGGGATAGGCCTGGCCGACACCAGTTGAAGCCAAAAAAAATTACTAGTCCAATGATCTTTAAAGGTTACCAAAGGTCACATTTTAATTTGTCCACTTAAGATCTAATTAAGTCCCCATTCACGTTTATGGTGTACACATAAATCACAACTTCGATGACCTTTGAAGGTCTCCAAAGGTTACCAAAGTCAGCTATATGGTCTAGTATGCTGCTGATATAAATATATTCTTCACATTCTATTACAAATTACAGTTTCCAGAGGCATCATCGACTCCTTTGGGAATGTATGATTAAAGGTGCATTATCAGCAGAACTGTGCTTGAGAACTCGAGAATGATGTTTATGACTGTCGAAGTGACCTTACAAAGCTGTTTTTTTATCATTATTTGATCTAGTTTCTAAAGGCAAGCGAAATCGTGACTGTCGAATAGTTCACTGGTATTTAATTTACTAATAAATAACTAGTAATATGCATATCGAAGTAGGTATGGCCCTCAGCTAATAATGAACTACCTAAATTCTGATGCTCTTTTGCATATAAAGCATTTTTTTGTCAATGCAACCGCGCTTCACTGAGCAGAACTCCCGAGATCGTCAGGGCAACATCTACTCTGTCTGCTAACCGTTGTCCATCTTGATGCTTCATTCCCGGACTCCCCTTTTTAAGTTGCTTCCTGTTCTACCAGGCACTTCACTCAGCTTAAATCTTTTCTCGAGAACTTACCCAGGCGTAAGTGTCTCCTCTAGCTGATGAAAGAAATCCTCAGGTCACCGTGGCTCCTGCGCCACGGTTGCCAGAGCGATGGAAGTGCCATGCGAAAAGTATCCGAAATGAACCCTAGTCCCTACACATTCTCATCCTACATTTCTACGCACTTATCACATTTCGAGTTCTTTTTCCCATTCCCTTCTTTGTGGCCACCATGGCGAACAACAACCTCATCCCCTCACCCTTGACCCAACGTGCCCGCTCTCGGCCTCCAAAACAGCACGCCTCCAACAATCCCGCGGTGCGCCTCCTCATGCAGGAGTTCCAGTCGCTCCAACGGGAACCTAACGAAGGCTACCAGATCAAACTCCTCCGCAATGACAACCTCTTCGAGTGGGACGTGGCAATCTTCGGCCCGCCCGACACAATCTACGCGGGCGGCTACTTCCGCGCCCTCATCAAGTTCCCGCCCGAGTACCCCTTCAGTCCGCCTGCCGTGCGGTTCGTCAACAAGCTCTGGCACCCTAACATCTACGACAACGGCACCGTCTGCATCAGCATCCTCCATCCCGCGTCCAATGACACCCGCTCCGGGGAACTCCCATGCGAACGGTGGAACCCTACGCAAAACGCCCACTCGGTGGTGATGAGCATCGTGAGCCTCCTGAATGAGCCCAACACGAGCAGTCCGGCCAACGTGGACGCCGGCATCATGTACCGGCGGTGGAAGGAGCACGGCGATCTGGAGTACGAGAGGATTGTGAAGGAGCAGGTGGAGGCCTCGAAGCTCGAGGCGGAACGGGACGGGGTGAAGGTGCCGACGACGGTGCATGAGTACTGTGTCAGGCAGGGTGCGACGACCGGCGCGGCCGGGACGGACCTCAAGGACGCGGTGGTGAGGGAGGGTGACTATAGGTATCCGACGATGGATTTGTGTGAGGATATGGATTACGCGCAGGATGAGAGGGAAAACGGATCGATGGAAGTGTCGGACGGTGGGGAAAATCAAGGCTCTTTAATGCAGTGAAAGGTCAATGGTCCAGCTTACTTGGTACACCTTTGTAGCATCCGTTTTATTGATCTTTTGTTTCATTATTATATGTGACTACGGTGGCGATAACCAGCCATTTAAACACTAAGGGTACCCAAAGTTCGATCATGTGTGCCGATTATCTCGTCAATTTATCATCTCGGTAAACAATTGAATTGATCGACTGAATCTGCTAGGCGATTTGAGGGAGCGCGTAAGTCGCTCGGGGATTCGGTGGACTAGTTCGCTTCTATCCCATCTTGCGTCGAACCACTAGGGTCATTGGGAGCGCCGGGAAAAGTAGTGGAAACACCCGGTAAACTACTCGCAGTATTTGGGATCAAAACGCCCGGAAGTTCCGCCAATTTTAGAACCGGCAAGAGACGAACTGACCGTGAAAATGGGGCAACAATCCCCATCCCCATCCCCCGAACTTCTGGTTAGGATCGTGACTGAGCGTTGCCCCTAGACATTATTAGCTCCCAACCCTGTTTTAGGGCAAGTCCCCATCCCCTTCCCCTTTCTTGTCTGCTCCTACTTTCGGTTTATTTATATGTTGACCGTTTTTCCCTAATCTGATAAATTAAAGATTGATCTTTTTAGAATCCTTTTTTAGTTTTCTTTTAAAAAAACTGAAACCGTAAATGTTGGACCCTGCCTGCACGTGTGTGGAACGAAAAAACAGAACGCCCTTGTTTTACCCGATCAGTTTTGGTCACATGCTAAACTCCCTCAATGGGACATTGGTCAGCACTCGTAAAAGCAAATATAGCCACAAGGGCGGAAGGGGAAAGAGACTTGTAGCTCAAGTTTTGCTTAGACCCCTTTGCCTGAGCGTCCTAGGCATTTCGTGGGAGATTTGCGGCACTCAATTAATACTTGTGTTGGACAATTTTTTTTCAGATTACTTTTGAATGAAACTGATTGCTTTCGATTGGTTGGGGGGGGGGAGTCTGACACGAAAGATGGCTTACTGGTCCCTGCTCTGATCGACGGGTAGGCAACTGACTCGGCATGGAATGGCATGGAAGGGAATAATTTCAGGCAGTCTGATGTTCGTGGCAATGCCAACGATGCCTGCGATGAATGGCGTGGGTCATTACGGATATCCTGATCTGAAGACACTGTTGTTCTCCCTTGGTATGATAACGGTGGAACCGTACTCAGTTGCTACGGTGTCTGTTATCGTTAACAATGAATTAAAACGAACGAAACGGAACAACAAAAAACATACAAATAAGATCATAGACAGACAGACAGACAGACAGACAGACAAACAGACAGACAGACAGACAGACAGACAGACAGACAGACAGACAGACAGACAGACAGACAGACAGGCGACCAGGCAGATTATAAACACTTATACAAATCACGCGGTGCAACAATAAAACAACTCAAGGCAGAAGGATGATGTGTATTTTTAGGGTTCAGATCGTTCGGCACAGTCTTTGGATCGTTGTTAGTCTCCTGGCTGGCGGGCCTCTGTCTGCGGCTCTACACCCTAGCTTAAGCCCTTAAACGCAATTGTACCTACGTATACAGAATGAATAAAAAGGCTAATAAAACACTGTTGCAAGACAGGTAATATTCCTCTATCATAATATCCGTATTTCGAGTCTTTACGACGTCCTACAGTAGTCAAGGCTCATCATCTTGGTGTCATCACTCCGCTCGCAATGCCTATGGCACGCCCACTCAATTGGCGCTCCAATTTCAACCACGGATAACAACAGGAGCACCTCGCAGGCAGGAGCTGTCGATACGAGAGCCCATCGATTAAACATCCGCCTAGACCCTCCCCCTCCCTAAATACCAGGGTCTCTGCCTGTCTCGACGGCATCCGCTACAACCCCCGAAGAGAGCAACGCAATTGTAATTATTTTCCGGTCGGAACAGAACACAGAACACACACACACACACACACACACACACACACACACACAAGACACACAGACAAATACACAGACAGACACAGACAGACACAAACAGACACACCGTCGTCCTTTCCAGTCTCCTTCGCTTACAGACGACCCTTCCCCCCTCCCCCCACTTTATGGTAATCCCCGGGATCAGCCGTGACGTAGGGTTCATACATACAGTTCAGGATGATGCAGCAAGGCTCCTCAACGTCGTTTACGATGCTCCACATTACGCTTCAAGTGCCTCCGGTGTGAGATCGCAGACCTGCCCGCGATCCGCACAACGTCAAGATGATGATGCGCACATGCCGTGAGGGTTTGTTATTATTTTCACGGTGTATGGATTAGAGCAACAGACACACGTTTCCTTGTATGACATTCGATCGAACGGATTAATCGTGCGAGATCATGGATAAATCGGACGAGTTCTTCGAGGTGAATTACGGCGAACCGATCGACCCCGCGGTCCAGAACATCCTCGCCCGGCTGCGGAACATGGCCGCCTGCTTCCGTAACGCCTTCCCGGAGACCCAGCTGCTGCTCAATCAGACCGGCAACGCCACGGCGTGGGACAGCGTCGCGGGCGGCTCGGACGGCGAGCCGAGCGGCGATTCGATCCTGCACACGGTGGTGATCCTGTCGGTGTTCTGCTCGGTAGTCCTGCTGCTCGTTGTTCGCTCAAGGTGAGTCAAGAGCTAATCGACGCTCCGTTTAGTGCGCGGACGAGAAGTCCAGCCTATTCTTTCCACCCATTTTCTAGCCACTCACACTGGCAATGCCGATTCAAAAAAACGTTCAGCAGTAGGTTTTTTTTCGGTTTTTTTTCGGTTTTTTTTCCGACCCCAAATTTAATTTGCAATCGATTAGACAAGGTCAAAAAAATGCTCTGAAAAGCAGTGGGCGGAGTTGAAAGCACACATACCCATAAGTTTCCGGTTCCATGAGATGTTGCTGGCTAGCCCCGCCCCCTTACTTTGTTCTATTTTTTTGCTTATGTCAATCGATTCTAAATTAAATTTCGGATCGGATCGTTAACGAACATCTTCGGAACAAAAAAACGAACACCAGGTTTTGCGTGAAAGGAAACAAGCATATGCATTCTCTACGCCCTAGAATATAAAGCAGACAACATCCTTAAAGTGAAAACTCAAGACTGACAAGACAACAGGTCGACTTGATAGAGTACCGCCTACGGGGGCTATTTAGTCTGATCACATCTCCAACAATTTCACACTGGAAAAAATGTTCGTGCACATTTAGAAACGTCTACACCCATGGCCAAAAAAGGGTTACCTTTCCATGAAAGTCCACACCTACAATCAACGACAAGATTGAATACACTGGAGGGTCCGAGATATGGGCAAAAGGGGCGGAGCAAGGGGTGGTCAGGTGATTGATTGTTAGATTGAGTACACTGGAGGGTTCGAGGTATGGGCAAAAGGGGCGGAGCAAGGGGTGATCAGGTGATTGATTGTTAGATTGAGTACACTGGAGAGTCCGAGGTATGGGCAAAAGGGGCGGAGCAAGGGGTGGTCAGGTGATTGATTGTTAGATTGAGTACACTGGAGGGTCCGAGGTATGGGCAAAAGGAGCGGAGCAAGGGGTGGTCAGGTGGTTGATTGTTCGATTGTTTGAAAACCCCGCCCTGCCCCGCCCCTTTCGTCCATTCCCCGGACCCTCCAGTGTACTCAATCTTGTTGTTGACTGCACAGTCTTGTACTACCTTCATGTCGTGTAACAACTCACTGGACAGAGAAGTGTCGGTGCCGTTTTAATACCGCCTCTGAAAAGTAATAACGGTGTAGCTATAAATTTGTTCCTTTTCGCCGTATATTTCAGCCGAGGCGGATCGTGGACGTCCTGTCGCGTGGACGCAGCAGCCGTGGCGGCGCAGAATCGCGCTGCCAAGGATGCGATGAAGAAACTCAACGCGATCCCCGTCAGGGTGCCCAGCTGGACCGGATACGAGTACGACCGACCGAGCTTCAGCTCAACGCTTCGCGTGGAAGAAATAAATGAGACCAACTTTTAACACGGCGGCGATTACGGCGCGCTTTTTCGCGTCTTACATCGCGGCGGTCGCAAGCCACGCCACAAAAAGGACGCCTAATCGAATTTTTATAATCCCGCCACTTTGGCCCCGGAGCAATCGATGAAATCCTGTTACGGCCCATTGACACGAATGTGTTGAGCGTGGTCTTAACGTACGTGGTACGATCTTGGTCTTCTGTCTCACGGAACCGAGCACACATGCCTTGCGAAATGCGAAATGCCACAGGATGTCAAGTTGACAACCGACAGATACGCGTATTACAGATTTTTTGTCGATGAACCTTTTTTTATTATCTTTTCTCTACATGAAGTAAAGGCATGCCAATAATATTGGTTTCTCGACGATTCTATGGAGGAGGAAACACCTACGTAACTGTACGTAACATAGGCGAGGCGTTACCGCAGGCAGACAGGCAGACAGGCAGACAGGCAGACAGACAAACAGACAGACAGACAGACAAAACAGACAGACAGACAGACAGACAGACAGACAGACAGACAGACAGACAGAGAGGCAGGCAGGTAGGCAGGCAGACAGACAGACAGAAGTAGTGGATAACTGGGGGTTCCAGCACATTTTTACAAATGTTGTAAAACCCCTACAAACATGTAAAAACCCCTACAAAACGAACTTAGGTTTTTTAAAATAAATAAGCATTCCTATAATTTAAATTAGCTGACCCGTGTTCGATGTTTTCGCCTACTTGACTCTTTCTGGAATGGAGAGTGTGTGTGTGTACAGCATCTAAACTTGCTAGGGTGCTGCTTCATCAATTTGACACTTAATTCGGTTTGTGTGCCCACTTCAAAGCTCCTACTGAATCGCTCATAGCAACTTGTATGAAAATTTTTTACTGAAACGATTTTTAGGAAGTGACCGGGTTTAACCAAATTTAAGAGGTGGCCCAAGTTTAAACCATTTACAGTAGGAAAAACCACTTGACGCGGTACGTTTAGTATACCGTGGGTGACCATATATTACGTTTTAAGTTTTTTTTCACCAAGGGCTATTCATATGTTACTTATCATTGTGATCCAAGTTAGAACCTGTTTTACGGACCAAGTAGGAACCACTTTAACTCCTAGTTAGAACCATTATCCACAAACTAAATTAGACCCTCTATTTCATCCCAAGTTTGAACCACTGTTTGACCAAGTTCGAGCCAAACCGATCAAATAATTTTAAAACTGATTATCAAACAAAAGGAATATGTTTACTATTGAATACGCTTTTCAGCACATATATTCCTTTTGTTCTTTTCCAGCACGAAGATGAATGATCCTCTAAACATCTCCGATTTAGGTGTTTTGTTCCCTAATCAAGAAGCACAAAACGAAATTATTGGAGATTTAAATGATGATATTTCATCGTACAATGTTAATGTAAATTTATTAAGATCAGCTATAAAAGATGCTAGAACAGAGTACAGAATTAACATTCAATATAATTTTGAACCAGATAATATAGATTATACTAAAAATCTTATCAGCGAATTTTTTAATAAGACGAGATCTCAAATAAAAAGATTAATGAGTAAAGAATTGTCAACTAAAAAATCGTATAAAATTAGTTTCATATTATCAACTAAATTATCTCGCAATAACTTCAATGGTCGTAATAAAAATAAAGTCAGTGTAATAACCACACCTACATGTACTAAATCAAGATTTATTATGTGTAGAGATGAAATTACATCAGAATTTATACACGAACGAATGGATGAAATTACTTCTTACTTAGACAAATTCATTCAAAATGGATCTGGATGGGTAATAGAAAATATTGAACATTTAGACATTGTATTTCGCAAATGTAAACCACTGCGGGGTGGTACGTATATGAAGCTTCCAGATTTCATAGGTCAAAAACTCGCTTGTATCAATGTAGAAAATGATGATGATTATTGTTTTGTTTGGTCTATTGTAGCTGCAAAAAATCCCACAACAAGAAACGCTCAAAGAATTTCACAGCAGTATAAAAAACATTTCAAAGATTTAGATGTTACAGGAATTAAATTTCCAATGACTCTAAAAGATATTCGCAAGTTCGAAAATTTAAATAAAATTAATGTTAGGGTATTATTTTATAATGAATCAACCACTAAACCTGACCAAGGTACATTTGCACCTATTTATTGTAACAGAAATGAAAATGAACAATATGACACAGAAATACCTCTATTAATGTTAAAAAATAAAGAAGCAGAAAATTATCACTTTGTATGGATAAAAAACGTGAGTAGACTATTATCAAGTCAAATAAGTAAACACAAAGAAGCAAAACATTTCTGTTTCTTTTGCTTTAACCCCTTCACTACAGAGGATGTATTGATTAATCATAAAACACTGTGTAAAGAACATCCTGTTGCAATAACTAGCTATCCCAAACCTGAAAAAAATATTATGAAATTTAAAAATCATCTTCATCAGTACAAATCTCCATTTGTCATTTATTCAGATTTCGAATGTCTTCTAATAAAACTTCAAGGTTCCAAATTTTCACGAAAACATGAAGCTTGCAGTTTTGCGATGCAAATGGTTTCTATCTATGGTGAGCATAAACCTTTTCTATATAGAGGGAAAAGGGATGAAAAAGAGGTTATAAATGCCTTCTACGAACAATTAGAAATATATGCTAAGGAATGTCATGATATTGTAGAAAAAAATGAACCAATAAAAATGAATAAAGATAACATTAAATCTTACAATGACGCTCAAGTATGTTATATTTGCCAAGAGGAATTTAGTGGAGCAACTGAATACAAACAACCACAACCTTCTGAATCTGACTATGAACCAGATGAAGAAGATACAGATTATACTGATTATGGAGAGGAGGGAGATGAAGTGGATTTCTATCCTGAAGACTTTGACGACGAGTTTTATCCTGATGTAGACGACAACCCCATAAGTGAAAACCAACAAACATATTTGGAAAAAGAAAAGAAAAGGATTGAGAGTGAACGAAAAAGGTTACTCAAAGTTAGAGATCATGATCATTTCACTGGGAAATTCCGAGGAGCTGCACATGCTGGATGTAATTTGAAATTGAGAAAAAATTTATACAGAATAAAAATTTTGTTTCATAATTTAAAGAATTACGATTCTCACCTATTTGTTAAACAAATTGACAAATTACAGAATGTCACAGTCATTGCATAAACAATGGAAAAATATGTAAAAATAACGGGAAAAATCAAATTTCCAAAGAGAAACAAAACGAAACACTTTATTCCAAGTATGACATTTGAATTTCTTGACAGTATGCAGTTTTTGAATTCCTCTCTAGAAAAGTTAGTGAGTAATTTACTACCCGAAGATTTTAAATTTACTAATAAACACTTCGGAGTATTATCCAAATTAATTAAGAAAAAAGGAGTTTATCCTTACGATTTTATGGATAGCTTCGAAAAATTTCAAATTAAAGGCAAACTAACTAAAAATGACTTTTTCAATCACTTAAAAAACAAAGCATGTTCTGACGAGGACTATAAAATATATGTAGATAACTTTGATAAATTAAAGTGCAAAAATATGGGTGATTGGCATGATCACTACTTATATTCAGATGTAAGTTTTCTAGCAGACGTGTTTGAAAAATTCAGAGAAATTTGTTTAAAATTCTATGAAGTAGATCCTGTATATTATTCTACAGCACCTTCCCTAGCGTTTGATGCTATGCTTAAAATGACTAGAGTGGAGTTAGAACTAATAACTGATCCAGATATGTACCTATTATTTGAAAAATCTATACGAGGTGGAAATGTTAATGTGCGCACTAGATATGTAAAGGCTAACAATAAATATTTAGCCGATTATGATGAAAGTAACCGTTCAACTTTTATCAGATATTTTGATGTGCATTATACAGTCACATTATGAAAATGCTTCTACCGATTAGAGGATTCAAATGGGATACTAACTTGGATAAATTTACGACAGAATACATAATGAAGTTAAAAAATAACCTCACACGCTCTCATTTATTTGTGGTGGACTTGGATGTTCCAGATGAAATTCACGATATGTGCAATGATGTACCTCTAGCGCCAGAACAAAAACTCATCAATGATGATATGTTAAGCCCAAAAGCAAAAGAATTGAAACCTATACATCAAAAACCTTCTATAAAATTAATTTCTGATCTTTCAAACAAAAGAGAGTATGTTCTTCATCAAGAAAACCTCCAATATTATTTAAGCAAAGGAATGATACTTAAAAAAGTGCATAAAGTTATTAAATATAGACAGGAAGCCTTTATGGCACCATATATCAATTTCAATATAAATCAAAGAAATAAGTCAACAGCTACACCGTTTGAAAAAGATTTCTTCAAACTGATGAATAACTCTGTGTTTGGAAAAACAATGAAAAATGTAAGACTGTATCAAACAGTCAGAGTGTGTACTAGCCATAAACAATACACAGAAAAGATAACTCCAAATATTTGGTTTGAAGATGATATCCAAATTCACGAAAACCTGCTATTCTGTAAATTTAGAAAACATAGAGTCGAACTCTGTAAACCTATTTATATCGGTAGTAAGATTTTAGATTTAAGTAAAGTTCACATGTATAAATTTCATTATGATGTCATGTTGAAAAAATATGGTTATGAAAAGGCAATCTTTTTTAATGGAGATACAGATTCCTTAATGTATTTAATTCAGACGGAAGATTTTTATGAAGACTTGCATAATGACAAAGAATTTGCTTCTCATTTTGATATGTCTGTATATCCTAAGAAGCATAAATTGTATCATATAAAAAACAAAGGTCTAACCGGATATTTTAAAGATGAAGCACAAGATGGAGAATCTTTAAAGGAAATATCTGAAGTAATTTCAATTCGCTCAAAAATGTATCACGCCAACTTACATGACACTGAAGATCCAAACTATAATAAGAGCAAACAGGCAACAAAAGGGTGTCCAAAAGGTAGTTTATTAGAAAAAGATTTCAAAGACTGTTTATTCGATAATAAGACAAAAGAAATAAATTTCAATACTTACTTAAATATCAATTATTTACTAATCATGTAGATAAATTAGCTTTGGTAAATTATGATGACAAATCATGGCTCAGAGAAGATGGAATAAGAACCTATGCTTATGGTCATTATAAAACAAGGTTAATATTAAAAAAATGTTATAATTGAGCTTGGGATTGATTAATAACTTAGATTTTATCATTACTGTTACCTCTGAACAAACTTTCTCTATGGAACATGTCTTTACTTCTATCAATTTTTTTGTATACAATATAACTCATTAATATATTAAAACTTGTAAAAAGTATTTCTGCTATCCCCAGACTTGCATTACTCCATTGATTAATTGCTTGTTGGTTACATATTTCTTTACACATCTCATATGTTACGTTCATTTTTATAATATTTTTGCTAAAGTCAAAATGAATCTTCAAAACCTATACTACAATCCAAAAATAGGTTATCAGTCCTCGTCAAAATTAAATTCCAAACTTGATGAAAAACTTTCTACTATATCTATAAATAAATTTCTTAAAAATCAATTTACGAATCAAATAAATAAAGAGTCCAGAAAACCAAAAACCTACAATACTGTAAATGCTTATGCTCCAAAGGAGAACTATCAAATTGATATAATAATTTACGACAGATTTATCATGAACAAATACAAATACATACTAGTATGCATCGATGTATACTCTAGATACTTACAACTACTCCCTATGACAAACAGGCGATTTCCTACAATTATGACAAATATAAAAAAAATATTCTCACACATGGGTATTCCACAAAATGTTAACTGTGACAATGAATTTAATACTCATCAGTTTAGAGATTATTGTAAGGCAAACAATATAGAACTATATTTTTCCGAGCCAAACGAGATAAATAAAAATGCTATAGTTGAGCGAGTAAATAGGACGATTGCGCAAATGCTGCAAAAATGGAGAACTGCAACTGGACTTCGAGCATGGTACAAAATACTGCCAGATATTCAGGATAATTACAACAATACCGTACACAGCACAATAAAAAATAAACCGATAGATGTGTTCAATAAGTCAGCCGATAATCTTCAAGAAAGAATAATTTTGATACCAAAACTTAATATAGGAGAATAGTTAGAATATAATAGAGATAGTATATAGATAGATAGAGAGAGATAATATAGGAGAATAGAAAGTTAGAATATCGTTAGATAAAAAAACATTCGATAAGGGCGACAGGCTGCGATATTCTAGTGAAGTGTATGAAGTCATTGCGAGAACAGGTCATAAGTTTAAATTAAAAAATGTTGAAACTGATGCTAAAGTTCAAAAACTATATAAAGAGTATGAGCTTCAAAAAATTATTCTAGTAGAAAGTTACCCCAATTACGTTGAAAAGAAAGGAGGATTCAAATAATTTATTTCAAACTCCAAAACATCCAATATTGTTTAGGAATTAGTTTTTTAATATTTTCATTATGTATTTTGCTTCTTCTACTGAGCATCATTTTGTCTAAAGTATCTGCATCAATACTAGTGAACTTATCTAAAATTGCTCGTCTTAAATTATTTTTTTGGTGAAGATCAAACTTATTTTTGAACTCGAAGAAATTGATTGAATCAAAATTCCTTTCATTTTTTCTGATAGGTTCTAAATCGGTTGCATCTTTTTCTTCTTCTTGACTAAGGTAGAAAATTTTGCCGCTTTTATCTGAGCAATAACTTTTAAAAGTGTTGAGTAATATCCAGGGATATTTAATTTTAGTCTCTTTCATGTATTTTTCATATAATTCTTTCAAGTTCTCAATGCCACATTTTTTCTCAATATTTTGTAAAATATCTCCGTGTACATTTTTTGTAAAGAAATAGTAATGTGAATTTACTTTGACTGTCACATGCAACTCATTAAAATTCTGTGTACAGAACACTAAACTGATTCCATAATGTCTACTTTTAGTGAAAATTTGTTTAATGAATTTATTACTAGTTGCCTCTGCATGGAAGTCATCAACAATAGCAAGCGTTTGAATTTCTGTGTTTAAAACGATTTTGTTTCTATTATCCTCATTTATTTCTTTAAGTTTATCCATAAACTCTTCGAGAGTTTTAGGAAGACTAGACAGAATTATTATTGGCAAATCACTAATGTCGATTTCTTCTTCTAGTTTATTAAAAAATGTTTCATATTCCGATTGAGCATCTGGGCTTATTATAATAATTTGATCCCAAATTCTGTATTCCAATCCATATTTTATTAAATTCATCACTATTTCTGTTTTACCTGATCCTGTCTTACCACACACAATCGTGCTTGAGGGATGAGTGATAAAATTCGTTACATTTTTTATATTTCTAAATAATGGTGTTTCCTTGTATCCAGCCATACTTGGATATGTAAAGCACTTTGAGGAAGCCATGTCACAAGAATTCCTAAGAATTCTCAAGAATTCCTAAGAATTCTTACGCCTGTATATAAATATAATGAAAAAAAGTTAATAAATTTTTTTTATATATAGATAAAAAATGTTTTTGCCAAGCTCAATGTTAATTGTGTTTCTGGTGATAGTAACAGTTCACAGTGAATTTATTGATTTAATGTATACTGAAGGCTGTCCTCTTTCACAATGCAAATGTTCAAGGCATTATCATTACATAGACTGTAGAGGATTAAATGGAACTAAGCTTACAATCCCAAAGGTGGATAGTTTTATAGAAGCATACTATACTGGAATTAATTATAACATAATAGATTTCAGATTTGCAGAACAAGAATGTTTACCACCATTTTCTGAATTAAGAAATATATTTCCAGATCTGGTTACAGTATTGATTGATTTTAATCCTAATCTCTGCTGCAAAGAATTGATTAATTACGCTAAACTTGGAGTTACTTCTCCTGTATCTTCATGTAATGTTCAAAAAAATAATTTAGTAACTTGACATTAATATTAAAAGTCAAATAGTTCTTCTATTAATAAATTACAACTAAATATACTTCGATTACTTTCATTACATGTTACTGTAATAACCTCATTGATTTTGAAATTATGAAGTAAAACATGAGTTAAGTTTTTTTCGTTTGATATTTGTTTTGTCCATAGAGTTGAAGAGCCAATTCCATTAGGAAACGGAAACTGACTCAATAAATTTATTTCAGTCACATTTTCTAACAATAAGAATAAAGTTATTTTCACAACTCTATTTTTTGTTGATTTTATTCCAGACATTGTTGTTGATGCCAGGTATTTCTTATGTAAAAGAAACTGGTCTTTACTGAAAATTTGTCCACAATTTCTTCCTTCACTGCAAACTAATGAACCTCTCTGATTATCTATGTTTAGTAAAAATCTGTTAATTAGCGGTTTTGTAGCCAAACATAACCTATTGTTTTTTATTTGTAACGGCAGTTCACAATTTATTTTCAACCCACTATTGCCTTGTTGCAATGCTGAGTTAGGTTCAATAGAAATACATAAGCCGTTAACGTTTGTATTAAGTGCAGACGTCTCATCAATCTTTAGTGCTAATTTTCCATTTTGTAAATACAATGGATTATTAGGGAGTGATAAACCTATCCTGTTTTGGGATACCCCTATTCCTCCTCCTGGAATGATGCATTCATTTGAATTAAATGACAAAATATTGTTTTCACTAATTTCTATTATTTTATTGTCGGACTGAATTCTTTAATCTTTTATCGACAAAGTTAGTAATTCATCAGACTGTTCCATTTTGATAGGTTCCAAACACTGTATGTTTTTTAAAACATTATTTTTTGATATTTTAATTCCTAAGTTGTCATTTTTATTCTCCAAAACATAGTCTTCAATTGCTGTTTTTAACTCACTAGATAAATACTGTGAGCAAGACATTATGGTAATTTCGGATACAGAACTGGTTCAACAGAAATTACATAAGTTTTTTCGTTCAGAACTTTGCAATAATTTCTCAATATACTAATTAAAATTAAATCAATATTTTTTAATCTTTTTGATTTTTTGACAACGGTGAATAAATTCTCAATTATACTACCTGTTTCGTGCAAATAGTCATATCGAGTGATGGGGCTTAGATGTAACTTCTCAATTGAGAATCTGCATCTTTTTAGTCTGGCATCAAGTGTGTTCTTATCTTTTTCTTTTATCTCTTTTAAATCTCTGATGAAAAGCCTAAAATTTTCAATTAATTCGTTGAACTCGCAAATCTCTGGCCACAGTTTATTGAATGGAGACTCCATTTGAATGACTATATACTATAGCTGATTAATCTTATTTATTTCTCAACGATTTTATTAACAGCGTAACCTCCTAAAGCTGTAGCACCTCCTAGCGCAGCCGCTTTTATAGCAGCAATTCCAGCTGGAATCAATGCAGCTAAAAATGGCAGAAATCCTCCTCTTTGACTATCTGGAATTAGGTAATACTGATGATTAATTTTGCCTATTTTTATTGGTTTCAAAGGATTTTCAGGCAACCGTAAATCTTCAGGAATAAATCCTTTACCAAGCATATAATGTACTGCTTCTTTGTGTGTCTTCCCTTTAACTTCCCTATTTTTTCCTGTGTATTGGATATTTTTAACTTTTGTTTGTTTTATTTTTGGAGTTCTCAGTACTGACGAACCAGTTTGCGACTGAATTACTTGGTTCCACCCATTTCCATTTTGCGGTTTAATTTCTTGTTTCCAACCTTCACCAAGTTGAGAAACTTTCACTTTTCCATCTTTTTTAATTATT
>LRSR01002278.1:0-13570 GCA_001579985.1 Hypsibius dujardini
TTTCCATTTGGTACAGCGCTAGACTACTTGTACTGTAAGTTCGTGCTTTGTTTTAGTTAATGGCAATGACAAAGGTGCTGCAGCTCAAGAAATCGACTCTCGGGGTGGACTCTCCCACTACGGAGCCGGCAACGACCGCGTTCCTAACGACGACTGGGAAGATGCTGTGGTTGAGCTGCGTGTCTTCGCCTTGCCATTGGACTCTGTTCGGACTCAAGCCAACCAGGACGAGGAGATCCGCGTCAGAGCCGGTCTCATTAAAAAACTGGTCAAGAAGGTGAAGGGTTTCTTCGGAGGCAATAGGAACACGGCACAGCGGCCGCAGTCTCCCCCACCGGCTTACAGCGAACGACCGGATTACATCAACAGCGGACCCGTTCCTGGACGACCGCTCCTTCGCCCCGTCAGCGGTCCGTTGTGGCCTCCTGCTTACAGCCCGACGAGAACGTAATTCGCCCTGCTCGAAATATTGATTGGGCGTATAGATGAATGTTTATCTCTGGAAGGTTTAGCCAAAACATACTTGTACAAACCATATACAGTAGAAGGTCGCTTTCTTTTCTCTCTCTTCTGTATCGTTTTGATCTGAGTGTTCCTGTATGCATGAATAAGAAAACTAAGGTTCCAGTTATCTGTAGATGCGATCTCAGGTAATGAAAGAACTTTGCGGTCAAGTGGTACTTAGCTAGTTGAAACCTCGGAGTATTCAGAAGATCAATAAAAAATGTTCATATTATTTACTGTGGCAAACTAACCAATCTCAAACTCATTTGTGTGACCAATACAATATTCAGCTTCGACGAAAAATAATCTGTTTCAAGTGATTGATTGTCACTCACGCTTAGGTTGGCAATAATTCAGGTAGGCTGGACTCTGTGATTGCCCATCTACAGTAAGCGACAGGAAAAAGTTCAATGGAGGGTTCGAGTTATCTAAACCCTTGCCCCGCCCCTTTGGCCCATCGCTCGGACCCTCCATTGAACTTTTTCCTGTCGCTTACTGTATATTTCTTTGTGAGGTTGGAGCAAGGAAGTGCTCACGGCCCCGTAGATGAGGAGGTTATTTACTGTATATAATTTTCATACGTATAATTACTTAATTAAATACGTATAATTGTCATACGTATATACGCGTAGTGTATAAGGTGTATTAGTGTAATGGAAAAATGTGTGCTGTAAGAAGGAAGGGCTTCTGAATGGCCTTACATTCTGATTCGCTGGCCTTGGTGTCAGGTGGCCATTACGATTTGTCGTCATCTCCGATCTGTTTTTCAGCTAATCAGAGAACCCTATGGTCAAGCTCAAGTGCTGTATTGGAAAAATTGCTGGTTGTCCAAAATCAACTCTGTCCTTCGGAAAGGCGCGCTAACGGAAAACGTGGAGAAAAGCACCGAGTCAGGAAGCTGCATGTTTTGCTGACAGCCAACTGCAAACCGTGACAATTTTTTCTCAAGTTCGTCTTCCCTGGCGAGGATCTATAACCTTGTAGTTTGCCCAATAGTTGGTGCTGTGAGTATAATAATTAATAATCAAACAACGATGAATAACACGTCGGCAAGTGGACTTGATAACTGTGGGAGAACCCTCTTACCCGGGGACCAAGACCCTCCTGGTGATCATCCGATTCATCTCGTGGAGACTATCTGTTACCCTTTCCTCTTTCTCCTTTGCACAATCGGCAATATTCTCAATATCTTGATCTTGAAGAAGAACCGTTCGAAAACGACCGCGGACATTTACATGACCTTTCTGGCCATATCTGATTTGTGTATACTGTAGGTAGTAGTTCACAAACACGCATTAGACCGAATAAAATCAATTTATTTGTTCAATTTTAGCTGGCTCTTTTTCCCGGTGTGGATTCGTAAGATTGCTTTCACGAGCTTACCAGCTGTAGAGTCCTCAAATTCCAGTCGATTTCATGTCGCCATTTATATATTCGAAAGCGGACTTTATCCCGGACTGATGACCATCTTCTATTTCCTATCCAATTGGTACTGTCCCTAAGCGAGTACAGTAGGATCGGCGTGTGAGAGAGAAATGTTAATCTGACCGCTGAATTATGCTTTCCAGGATCGTCGTAATATTTTCACTTGAACGCCTGCTGGTCGTTCACAATCCGATATATTTTTTGGGTCGATTCAATGTGAAAACAGCCATCATTGCGGTGGTTTGTGTAGCACTCATCGGAACTCTGAAATCGCTTCAAAACTTTTTGGATTATTTTTTCTGGCGAGTAGCTGGGCGACCTCTGAATTCTTGGCCGACAATACGGGCAGCACGATATCTGTGGCTGGATAAATGGGCACCAGTTCAAGGAGTTGTTACGGTAAACGAGCTACAGTGCATCTGTGTCTGTCTGTCTAACTGTCTGTCGGTCTGCCTGTGTGTGTGTGTGTGTGTCTGTTTGTCTGGTTGTCTGCCTGTTTGTCTGGTTGTCTGCCTGCCTGTCTGCCTGCCTATGTGTGTATGTGTGTCTATCTGTCTGGTTGTCTGTCTGCCTGCCTGCCAGTCTGTTTGTCTTTTTGTCTGGTTGTTTGCCTGTTTGTCTGGTTGTCTGTCTACCTGTGTGTGTGCCTGTGTGTGTGCCTGTCGATCTGTCTGTTTGTCTGGTTGTCTGCCTATCTGGTTGTCCGTCTGATAATCTGGTTGTCTGTCTGCTTCTCTGCCTTCTGTTTGTCTCCTTCTGTTTTCGTGTCGATGCGACTGCATTAATCAGCTCGGTATGGTCCAATTTTCACGAGTCTCTTGTTGAACTTTTCGCGATGCCCCCCTCAAGAGTAACATTTTTACACTTTTGTTGTATTTCTATTATCAGATTGTGGATCCCATTCTGGCTTTCTGTATCCTCCTTGCCACAAACAGCCTATTAGTCCAGCAGTTGTTCAAACACCAAAAAACACGACAAAGCCTGCGATCTGCACGAGGACGACCCGATAATGGCCGCTACGCCGTTATCCTGTCCATGGGTTGTGCCTTCTTATTCTTGATATGCAAGACCCCCTCCTTCGTCTATATTGCCCTACAGGTGGCCAGCCGTCCACCCTTCTGCACCTATCGCATAACCAATTTTGCAGCACCACATTGGGTGGCCTTCGTGTGGCTCTTCTCGACCATCAACTATTCGGCCAACTTCTACTTATACTGTGCGATCAGCAAAAAGTTCCGCCATCAACTGGAGTCCAGATTCCCCCGACTGTCGTTTGCGCTGAGGAAGCTTCGAAACTGTTTCTGGCAGAATCGGGGACCTGGAAGTCCAGCATCCTCTCGTTTCAGCTCGCCCGACACGGAAACTACAAACGATCAAATGGAGTTTTCTTAATGATCCGTAAAAAAGATGTGTTCAGTGTTCGCTGTATACGTCAATGACAGGAATCGGCATTTGAGTAATCGCGTTGACCGGCAAAATTAAAATTCCGTTATTCAAGTATTTGACGCCGGGAACGAATTTGTATTGTTTGTCGCCTCCATTTTCAAGAGCTGTCCTTGTTTTGCTGCTTGACGAAGCACATTTGCGGACATCGGCAGTTTAAACGGTAGTTATGTCAGCAAATGGGAGAGGGCCCAGCGGAGTTGAGCCGCGTGAAGTGCTAACTCACGCGATGACGGGAGGGTAAATTTGGTCCTTTCGCCCGTCGCTTTCGAGTTATTTCCGCTTCCACCGAGAAACGTGTCCATATATCCGATGTCAAATGCTTGATGAGGCAGAAAAAAATTCTAATTTCTACGCAGGCTGGCCAGCGGAAGAAATTCGATCTCCCAATTGTGAAACAGTCTCCATCCGAGCTCTTCGAGCTTTTCGTGTAAACTCCCTTTCACGCTCGGAATATGCGCAGATCACTCGGCATCTTATGTCTCTTATCGGTAAGTTGCGAAAACAATGGCGGAAACAAGTTTGATTTAGGCGCATTTTTTTTGGAGATGAATATTTTGATGTTATACACGACTCAAGCGTTTTGAATCTCCGAAAGATCATAATTCGTTTTGGTAAAAGAGGGCGACCATGTGAGTGGTATGGGTACCATGTGAGTGGCTTGGGTAATGGTTCTTCTTTAAGCTCGCTGCAAATACCTGACGCATCGTTCCAATTTCCGGATATGTTTTTTGCCTAGTGATCAGACTGTGACATTCAGGAATGGTTCTTGACAAAACAATGGTGGCAAATGATCTTTTATGTGTTATGGTGAGATGGTACTAACCTGGCTTCAAGATTATGTGTTATGGTGAGACGTTATCACAGAAGGGAAATTCGGGTGAATTTATTCTCTTTTTCTGCTATCACTCATTCATTTACACTTGCTCTTTTGAATTCCGTCGAGAAAAACAGTCATATTCCGGATTCATTATTTTCTACAATTTTTAACAAAAATAAGAACTACTCAGCGGTGGTACACAGAGGGCGCCGGTGATGTGACAGTACAACGCATCGATTGATTGTTGAATTCAATGTCAGCTAAATATAGAATTGCATAAAAAGTTCCATATACAATTAGTTCCCTATAAAAGTTATAAATGAGGTTAGAACCGATTGTGAGCGTCGCATGCCGTAATGTTATTCGTCTTCTCTATCAAGGTCAGGAAATAATCATCAATTTCTTCTATAGGTTTGGATAGCACTGGGAGAATGCGACTCTAGAAAAGGCGGCCGCAGTGGCGGCGGCGGGGTTGGCGTTGGCGTTGGCGGGGGTCTGCTTCCTTCATGGGTACCACCGTATTTGATAGCCGAGAGATTTGGATCTCTTTCGCCCCTGCAAACGATGGGACCCCATTGCGCCCCTGTCTTCCACTCACGTTATGGTATGTGGATTGATCCTTGCAGACCCATTCACCAGTTTATTCCCAACCAGCGGGTTGAGCTCAGCTCCAGCGGTCCCTACGGCGTGTCCGTCGTCGGAGCCAAGTACGGACCGCTATGCAGCAAGGTCGACGCTAGCAACAGGTGCATTGATTCCTGCCAGAGTGTCAGCGTGGTCGAGCAGATTCGAGCAAAGTGGTGCATGCCTAATACAAAGTCCTATTGCCAGTTCTTCGTTGAGTTTCCCAATCCTTGCCCGGCGGAGCCCGCAGTGCTGGCACTGTCCATGACCGCCGACTATCCCGTGCATACTTTTATACCGACAACGGGGCTGTTGCGGAGCGGAGAGAGCTATTCCTGCACTTGTGAAAGCGTAAGTCGTCTTGGTTCTTCAACTGCAACCCTGACAGAACGTCACAAAAAAAACAACGAGATAAGCCAATTGAGTCTGCCGTCTACGGCGTTCCACACCATTGAGCTTTAATTGTGGTAAAAATTTCGTATCCTCTTTTCCTTCCATACTTACTTACTTTTCGCACTTTAATTTTTTCTTTCCCGCAGGATGGATCTCCACGTGCGTAGTTTACAGGCAAATAATTCATGTGTTTTTCCCTGTTTGACTGTCAGGGTGGGAGACCGTATTCCGGACGGAAGAAGCGAGCCATCTTGGGCTATGAAGGCGTGGCTGTCTGGTCGAACCATCGCTCCTGCATTGAGTTCTTCAACAGCAAGTCGGAAGCCCTAACCTTCTCCGGCATCTTCAAGGGGAATGACCAGTGCCCCGTCCTCGCTCCCTGTCCGATCAACCCATGCCAAGCTATGCTTCCTGATTCCACGACCAACACAAACATCTCCAAGACATCTACCCACCGTCCTCAAGCTGGGTTGCAGACAACGGTGTTTCGCACAAGTCCAGCAGCTCCGGGTAATACTGGCGCAAAACTGTCCACCACTAGTAAACCTTCGGTCACGATGGTTCCACCCAAAAGTCCACCAACCCCGAGCCGTCCTGGTGAAAAATTATCAATCACCAACTCAGCCCCGGCCGAGGGTGTTTCTGATTACGGTACGGAATCAGCTTCTACTGTGGATTAATTTGAAATCGACGAAATTACTCTTTCAACATGGATTTTTCATTTTCGTAAATGAAATGCGTTACTTGGTTCTCTAACATTTCATCGGTTACAGCTTCGATCACTCCTGCGCATAGTTCCCATGAATAATAATACCCTTATTGCACGAGCAGTATGTCTCTTATGTGGTTTTTCTACGTTCCGTAGTCCAGATGGACAGATGTTCTCTCACACTAACCGGAGCTGATTGTTATTATTGTACCGTATTCCCCCGATCTCAAGGGACACTTTTTTGCCCTACCAGTTAATTTGATCCACCCCGGATTTTATCTGTTCATCACCGTTTGCTATTGTTTACCTACAATCAATCAATCAACTGATTCAATGCGTGCGTCAAGAAATCCGCGTAATCAATCAATCAATCGTTGTCAAGTTGCGCTTAAATTTCAATCAATCACGACATAGTGAATCCGATTGAACAGTCAACCGATGACTTGAGGGGGTGGGGCTTATCTGTCCCTTGAGATCGGGGGAATACGGTACCAATACGGATTTTCGTCAAACTGTTTCTTTTACAGGCGGTGTAATAATGTTAAAAGGTAATGCTGAAAACATAACGAACAAAGACAGTCACCCCGCCACTAAAACAATAAAAACTAGTATAAGAGCATGTAAACGGTCGAGGGAGGTCCCAGAAACAGCTGAGAACCTCACCAACAGATAGGTAAAACTCGTGTGCAAATTATACTTTACAAATAGTATACAGAAAACACTCCCGTTTCCCAACAAGAGCGCCAAGTTATTAGTCTATATTCTGAGTAAATTTCTTCGCAGCTATACAAGAAGAAGAAAACAGGAGAGAGAGAGAGAAGAAAGGGGAGGAGGATAAGTACTTCAAACAGATCAGAGAAAGTTCCGTGTGTGTATAAGTCGCTGTCGACACCCGTCCGTGCGACCATTCGTCCGTCCGACCGTCGGACCATCCGCTTGACCATCCGACCGTTCGTCCGTCCGTCCGTCCGTCCGTCCGTTCGTCCGCTTGACCATCCGACCGTTCGTCCGTCCGTTCGTCCGTCCGTCCGTCCGTTCGTCCGTTCGTCCGTTCGTCTGTCCATTTGACCGTCGAGCGTCCTTCACAGACGTGTGTGCGGCTGCGAAAGGTTTAGGATGTGCTGCGGAGATGTCCGTGACGGTACCGCCGGACTGGGAATATTACTGCCTCCTCCAGCGCCGTTGTGCAACAACAGACCGCCACCAAACAGTCCACCACTTTCGCGCGGTGTCACGGCGAGAGAGGCTCGCCTTACCGGCATAACGGTACCTCCCCCGCCATGGCCGGTCACGCTATGGATCACTCCGGTCGGGTTCGCGGAAGTCAACCCGCCACCGAACGTCGGCATCGGCGAACTCTGCAAATACGGCATCTGCCCGGTGAGGAAGGAGGCCGCCGCGGCCTGCTGCGGAGTCAGGAACATTGGCCGCGGAAAGAGTGTGAGCGATGGAACCGTCAAACTGTTGCCGCCGCCGCTCGCCGCGGAATGCGTGGTCGCGTTGGTGCTGAAGTTGACGTTAATCGTCACCGGATGACAGATGGAGGTAGCGCCCTTGGGGACCTCCGCATCGAAGCTGATCATATTAACGTTCAGCGAGGAGGGCACGTAGAAATTTCCAGAGGAATGAAGCGCGAAGATGGGTACGGTTGCCGAGGGTAACGTGGCGGGACTGGTGATGGGCTCCGATGCACGCCGCTTAATGTTCGACGCGGTGTACTCCCCAGGCAGAGAGTCGAAAGAGCCGCCGAGGTCGCTGCAGTCGTTCGAGCCGGAGGACCGGCTGTCAGGTCGACGTTTGCCCAAGTTCCGGCTGCAGTCGTCAATTTCGATTTTGATCTCCGGATCACTGCCACGTCGAAGCTCCTCCTTGAAACGTTCTTTTATGGTACGCTTGAAACTGTATGGGGTGTGTGCGCTGTCCACGTCCTTAACCGTAGTAGTGGTGGACGAGGGTGACTTTTGTGCGTTGTCGATGCTGTTATTCGGGGTGGTGGCTCCCCCGGCTCCGTCCGTCGCAACGGGTCGGTAATTGCGGCTCCACGTGTTGAACGGACTCTGCAGCATCTCGCGTAGCTGGCTCGAACCGCGGACCCCGTTGTTCTCCGGCGCCATTTGGTTGGCACTGCCGTTGCCGCTGGAGTTGGGACTGTCGCGGCTGTGCTGGCCGCTGCCGTTGCTGTGGTGGAACTCCGCCTCCGAGTCGTAGTTCTCCGACACGCGGAGACCGCGGATGTCGGACTGCGAGAGGGCGCGCGATCGGTGTCCCACCGGCTTCGGCGGCAGGTGGTCGTGGCTGTTTTGTGCGGCGTGGTGACGGCCACCGTTGCGGAGGTTCGATCGAGTCTCGCTCTCCATCGAACACTCACGGGCGTGCTTCGTCGGAGTGAGGAGGTCTTGAGGTAGATGCTCACGGAGATCTAAAACAACAGTGCGATTACAGAGACGTAGTCCGGTTACAGTTTCTCCGTACCTCGGAACACCTTTCGCCTACCTATATCGTGACCCATGCGGTCGATGGAGTTCTGAGTGTGATTGATCAAGCGGTTACAAATTCCTTCACCCGGTGCGAATCCTTCGCCGTCCACGAGGTACTGGAGTACTTCACTGAAGCAGTCCTTGTAACCTTCGGAGTAGCCGCCGCGACCACTGCTGCTGATGTTGAGACACTCCTTCTCACGGTCCGGTTCGGGAGACCCGGGCGGGCTTAGCTGCTCTTGATCATCTGCGACAAAATTAAAAGAAAAAGTGAATGAAACGGGAAAAATGTATGAGAAATTATTGAGCGACAACTTACTTTGATAGCGGGAAGGAAGCTTGCTTTGGATAAAACGAATATGCTTAATGGCCATCTCGATGATTTCGGTCTTTTCAATCCGTCCACGCCCTTGCTGAAGGACAAACAAAACCGGATTAAGTAAAAGCTCGATTAGTCATGTTGAACATGATGGGGACAAACCTTGCGAAGATAGGCTGATGGGATAAGCCGGCTGAGGTCCGCCAGGCAGTTGTTCATCCGGTCGCGGCGTCGTTTCTCGATTATACGGTGCGACATGGGGTCCTGGAATAATGAGAGAAAACACCACATCGTTAAACGTCATCATCATACCAGCACTGGAGTCTTCTGTGTGCCTGCACTGTGGTATGCGGTATAAGTACAGGCATTTTGTGCGGGTTAATGCAAGTTCGGTAACCCGAGGTCTCTCTCTCGTCTGTTCGTATCTGTAGTTTACGCCACGAGTCAATTATGGCATCTCCTACGCATCGGCAGTTAAAGAAGCAATCTTCCTTCTCCCTCCCTTCGCGCCGTTAACCCATAATCCTCCAATTCACAATTCACAGCAAGACATTAACTCAGACACACACATACGTTCCGTCTTCGTACCATTCTTATCACCATGCAAGTTGGCACAGTAATGATCAAAGAAAACCAGACATTTGGCGAGGGCTTTTTCAATAATTGTCTGAATGGGAGAGAGAGAGAGAGACAGTAAGATATTTCCCGGTAAAAACAGTCCTGTTTATTTCGTTCGACTGCCGTCGCCGAGACACCGCACACAGACATCCACAACATACAACGCACATACACAGAAGTGCGCACTGGCCTTCGAGAAGCAGCAGCAGCGCTGCGCGTGAGCACAAAGTACCCTCTATCTCTCCTTGCCCAAGCGACTCGACGTACGCGCGGCACCAGAAACCTGTCACGAGGGCGACCCGGGTTCCCGCAGCTCTCGCTCGGCCGCCTATCTCGTACTGCGCAGTAGACGGGCATGCCGTCCATATTTCGAAGACCGACGCTCTATCGCTCGCTCGCACGACGAACGTGCCAAGTCGTATTTTGGTGAGACTCGCGCGCGCGCGCTCTCTCTCTTATTATTGATCCGACATTCGGTCAACTTCCACGAAATGTTATTCCGCCAGGCACTTTGCGCGCGAGGGTGCGCACCCGCTGGGCTGCTCGCAACACCGAGAGAGCCGGGTGGGTGCCTCATCACGCACCCCAAAAATAATCCCCGCGTCCGTCCGCCCTCTCTCCCGTCCCGCCATCATGCGACGACCCAGGGACCCGCCACACTCTAGCACTCCTTTTTTGCAAGTGTCTGTGCATACGCTTGTGCTGCATGTCTCAACACGACCGCCACGGCAGCGCGTCACCGGCAATGCAGACACACGAATAAGGGAACCGAGCTCTCTATACGTCACCATACGTAATTTGCGGCAAATTTTGAATGTGAATGTGTGTGTGTAATAAAAGTCTGCCTAATTAGCGAACCAATCTGCGGTTAAACTGGAAGCACGCGTCACTGCGGGAGTGTTTGCCTGAGGCTTCAGGCGAAGGTCGCCGGTGACGACAAGAAAAGGTCTCTCTCTCTCTCTCTCTCTCTCTCTCTTTCTGCTATTGATGCGTGGAAATATCCCTTCCCGGACGATCTATCCCCTAAAGCTAATGTGGGTCACAATGGCGCGGGAAATAAAACGCAGTCGCAAAATATAATACTGGAAACGACTATCAGACTTCTCATACTATAACGCAGAGGCAATCACCTGCGGCCGATAACATGTCCGCTGGAATAGAGTAGAAGGGGGGGGCACTCGCTTATAAACAACTTCACAGCGATTAAGCGTGAATGTGTGCCCGGGATAAGGCGCCGGTCAATATTTGCCTGCATTGTGTGTGTCGAGACGCGTGGGCCCATTGTTGTTGAATATTTGTGGGTTAGGTGAAAGCGTGATTCGTGGTGCAGGAAACACGGGGCGACCATCCTGTTTGATTAACAAGATAAGAGACTGCACATGCGTACTGTAGACTGGCCTTTGCATACTGATTGTGCGCGACTGAAAATAACATGCATATGGAACCTGTTAATTATAGGCCCCGGAAGCTTCCGTCGGGGTCTCTCAGAAAAGAATAATGGCAAGGCCATTTCTACTAGAGTTCATTGGTTCATTTTGCTATGAGTCCCATCACTTCATTTGCACTACGTAACACATTATTGTGCGTAATTCCAAAATTTTCGTGACGCTTTTGTTGAATGTTCCAAACTGAGTTTTGAATGTTGAACTCAAACGAAGAATCGTTCCCGGAAACAGTTCCGAGTTCCTTCGGTGGACTCAATTCATAACAACCGTCCCACACGAAAGTGTTATCTCAACCTTGATCACGTTCCATCCAACCCTTTGACTGATCAAACCAGCAGGCCACTTTTTGTCCGTGAGGTCCGCAACAATTTAGCACTTTTCCCAGAGAGCTCCTTCCAAAGGTTAGGTAAATAGAGGTACCAACCAAGACGCACACACGACACAGAGCTCAATGGTCCAAGAGCTGACCACACCCATCCACCAAAGTGCGACAGTATATGTGTGGTCATACACTGCTGCAGAGTGAGTCACACCGACTTATCACATAAATACTCAAGGAGCCATGTGGCTGTGGGCACCATTATTATTAGATTTGACCTCTACCGGCGACCTGCAAGGACAAACCAAAGCAGTGTAGCCTCGTCGTGTGGCTGTGTGTTACGCAATGGCCAGTCAATGGTACTCGACGGACGGTCTGAGAAAGGCTGTGAGTGCGCTGCGAGGAAGGACAAACAACCACCGCCAACACAGAGGCCAAAAACAATCTTTCACGGCGGTGTGTGATCAAATTCCGGTTAACCCGCGCACCATTAGAAGTATGTGTTAGATCATCATCACGCCGCGATACGGGTAGGTGAGTGTGGCGCACTGAGTGAGTGAGAGAGTGAGAGACGACCACGCGGTCGCCATGAAATGGGTCCATGAGCGCTAAAAGCTGTCGAGTGGGGAAGGAGCGAGCGCGGTTTAAAGCACTGTCCTTCACACGGAAAACGTGATCGATCTCTTCGCGATCGGCGTGAAAAGCAGTACAACCACAGTTCACTACACATTTTGCCTCCCCGAATAGTGGTGTGGTAGAACGGCGACCCATCGGTCCGAGTCTGACCACTGGGGGTCACAGTCCACTGCAGGGTGTAATAACCGACGATCAACGCGCGCGCGTGTGTGTGTGTGGGTGGGCTGAACCCTCCACCGGCCATTGTAATGGGTCTGCTCTCAAAATCCACGCACGTGATGCTCCAGATAAGGTTACACGCGTACACTGACTGCCCTGCAGAGAGTGTGCACCTGCACGGATAGAACCTGTCCACGCAGTTCAAAAGTCGGCCGGGCAAGTTTTTCTTGTTCATCGCGCGGCGCGAGAGAGCGGTCGTTTACTTTTTTACGCGGTCCATGTGTGTGTGCTACCGGCTAAGGTCGACCTGAACAGGGAACCGTCCACACAGACTATGACCATCGGACTGTCCTCAGCCTGAACACGAAAGATGACCTCTAAATTCTTCTCAAGTTCCAGGAGGAAACTTATTACTGAACTTCGACTATAGAAACAAAAATAATGTGCGTGTTTAAAGGAAAAAATTGTATACAATTTAACGCAAAAATCGAAAGAATTTTGCTTCCCGCCAAAATCAGGCCTCGATCCGAAATCAGCCGTAATCCGTCTGCCTGAGTGTCATGTTAAGTTCATTGTTCATTCATTGTGTGAAGATTTCCACTGAAAAACAGCGCACGGAAGCACCGACGATGAGGACGTCAAGGAACCCAGTGAATTGCTAAGGTCGCAAATCAAAGATTCCGGATGCAGTCTCATTTTTTTTTCACGCGCTGCGGTAGGGCGTGTGTCCCTCTCTCCGTGTGTGTGGGTCATGATGGTGTGCTATTCTTGGTAGGGAATCATCACGCGTTGTCGGCTGGGGAGCTGACGCCAGGAGCCCTCGTGCCCTTGTTGTCGCAGCTCTTGCCACCGCACAACACACAATCATCGATCCATATCCATCCCCCTCCCCCTCCCCCACGGCGGATGGATGGATAGATCCGGGATGGGATAGAATAGGGAAGAGTTAGGGGAGAGGGCAATGCAGCAGCCCCAAAGAAAGTGTGACGCACACGAGGAAAAGGGAGCGGTTAGTAGGCGCGGGCACGCGAGCATACATACACAAACCTCACGTTCGCCGGTACACACACACACACACAACGGAGAGCCGAACGCGGCGACCTATCCCACCACACTCTCATCCAGGGGGAGTCCCACGTACACGGATCGATCGGTGGCCCGGATGTCAATTGCCCTGCATGAGATTCGGAGATCTCTGTCGCACACGTCGTTGTCCTGGCCGCTCCTTCCCTTGAAGAACAGCTTGCGCGGACAGATATCTTGTTAAGGGCAGCCCGGCGCTTTGTCTGCGTTGAAAATTCAATCAGGGTCGCCGAACGTGTTGGCAAGAAAAAACTTGTTTTCAGTTTTCAATATGCTTTACCACAGAATTAGTGTAAAATTTGCAAACTTTTACATTTCCATTTTTTTCGAAATACATCGCGTGAAGGAAGAGGAGAAGAGGACCCGATGACGTCATGTGACTTTTTTTGAAAAAAAAAGGAATAGCAAAAGTTTGCAAATTGGCCATAATTTGACAGAGAAGAGTGAGTGGAGTGGCGAAGCTGTATTTTTCGGCAAAACATTCGGCAACCTGTCATGAATTTTTGACTAAAGCAAAGCGCCGGGTTCCCCTTAAAGGCCTCTACCACACCGAGGATCATTTCCCTACAACGCAGTAGACCACACGCGCGCGCGTT
>LRSR01002280.1:0-11004 GCA_001579985.1 Hypsibius dujardini
TCTTCCGCGTCCACCAGTTCGAGAAGGTAAGCAAGTTCGTCTTCGTGGCTGCGCTCGCTGAGCAATCGCACGACAGACAAACAGACAGACAACGAGTTCACCAGACGCCAGTCAGTCAGCGAAACAAGTAACTAGGGTCGCAGGCGTATACTGACAGGCAGCAAGACTACTAGGCAAAAACTAGTTAGACAGAGAAAGAAGAGACAGGCAGATAGATGGGGACAGACAAAAAACAGACAGTCAGACACACCTCGCCAGACATACAGACAGTCAGGCACCTAGAAAATGAGACAGAGTCAGCCTGTCTTCTGTTTCAACAGGTTGAGCAGTTTTGCATCACTTCGCCGCACGATGGAGCTTCATGGCAAATGTTCGAGGAGATGGTCGGCAACGCGAAGGACTTTTGCAAGGCCCTTGGCATTCCATACCGGGTCGTCAATATTGTCTCCGGTAAGCCTTCGTTGCTTTGAAATTCTCTTTATCCAGGCGCGCTAGTTAACGTTTTTAATTCACAATTCCCTGCAGGAGCGCTGAACGACGCAGCTTCGAAGAAGCTGGATGTGGAGGCGTGGTTTCCCGGCAGTGGCGCGTTCCGTGAACTGGTCTCGTGCTCTAACTGTACCGACTACCAGTCCCGTCGGCTGGCCATTCGCTACGGCTTGACCAAGAAGTTGAACGATAAGGTATATACGTGTATATACATGTAAATAAATTTTAAATAACAAGTTTAAATAATAAGTTTGTTTATAACATAGAAACTGAAGCGAGATGGAAATTTGAGTCAAACTTGACTGTTCCTCCAGTATTTATCTTTGTTTATTAATTTCAGATAATTTGATATTATTACTGATAAAACTGTTTTTCTGATTCGCAGTATTAAAAATGAAGATGAAGCTGTTTGCACGAAAATGATGACTTCTGTTTTGATTTATTATTTAAATAATGGGAAGGCTGGTTTGAATTTATTATTGGATTATTGTTTGAAAATACGTTTTTTACCGTTGCCAGTTATCCCCGCTCTACTTGGACCTGTGTGTTCGCGTTCTCGTAATTTTTTAAATAATTCATTAGCATTCTAGAAATTTCAGCCTTTGTCTCGTATGTATAGGCCGAACTGGTGCATATGCTGAACGCGACAATGTGCGCCACCACTCGTGTTATTTGTGCGATTCTGGAGAACTTCCAGGATGAGACTGGCGTCACCGTGCCGGAAGCCCTTCGTCCGTACATGCCCAAGAGTAAGTTCCCCCGTTGCTGCAGCAGTTGCATTTCTCACAATAATCCTGCTTGAATATATATTCAGAAAAAATTTTAACGTTTTGAAAGTTATACTTTTAATTTTAAAGATTATATTTTATCTATTTATTTATATTTATTATATATTTTAGTTTTGTTTTATTTTATTATCATTTATATATTTTATAGACCTTTCGTTTCATGAAAATACGATACTTGTATTTTAATAGTGAATTTTAATTTGAGCTTGTGTTTTAGTTGAATTCCTTCCTACACTTTTGTTTAAACAACACAAGCACATAAAGGGTTCTGTCGCATGAAATTGGCTAGGTTTTACAAAATATCTGTGTAGGATACCGGGAAAGGATACCGTTTGTCAAGGCGGCGCCGATCGACGAAATCAACAAGAAGGCCGCCGCGACTAAAGTCAAGCCCAATGCGGCCGGAGCGGACGGGAACAAGAAATAGATCTCCAATCATCATCATGTCGGAAGGAATCTTTGTCGTCTAGTTTCCCTTGTACCGGTAGTAGTTAGACTTTGAGATAAGCTGTCAGATATTTAATTGCAACTTTGTCGCCCTTTTCTACTAAACCCGCTTGAGATGACGCTCTTTTCTTGTCTTCTAATTTCTGGTTTTTCTTGCTGAATGTCAGGTATGTCACTGTCACGTTGTAACACCATCTTAAGGCCCGTTTATAGTCTGGAGGAAATGCTCTCATGAGAGGAACCTTTCATCCAGCCTACAGTTTCTCGACTATAAACAACTCATCCAAATTTGAGATCTTGCCGACTACAAACAATGTCGTGCGATCTCGCGTGAGGTCTCAAATGAGATTGCGTACGTCATGTTTTTCAGATCTCTAGCCGAGCAATTTTCAAACGTCTCACGGCTGGATTTCTGTACACAATCAATGCTTCGAAGTCCACATGCTTTTCGAGAGTCAATATTTTCAGTTTTCCCTTCACTATTGTAATGTACAATTGAAAATCTATTTTCTGGATGTATTTTCCTTTTTGTTCATCCACAGTTGATCGGGACGAGTTGGATTTGGCCCTCGGGAAGGATCAACAGGAGACTCCTAGACATCAAATTGTCGCGGTTTTAACTGAAAATTTGCTTAATCAACCAAACATTTTCAAGTGAAATTTGGTTGGAATTTTCGAGGAAGAAGACAGGGAAGAGAATTATAATTTCGCGTTTCGTTGAGATCCAGCCCGTGCGGTTTATACGACATTGCTTGATTTCTTGCAAAACAATGAGAATGCCAGCGTGAGACCTGGAATGAGACATAGCACGCGTAAACAGCGGTTTATCGGCGTGTCTCATCGCGCGTGTCTCATCTCACGTGTCTCATCTCGAGTGTCTCATCTCACGTCTCTCATCTCGTCTCATCCAGTCGGCTATCCAGACTAAATTATTGCCTTTATTGCGTTGGGAAATGCCTGACTGAATTACCGCTGGAGGAGCTCTTGAAGACTCGATAGACGGAGAGAACAGAAAAATTCGAGCTACTGACTTGACAGATCATTTCTTGGGATTCGGGAGGACCCCATACCAAATCTGGGATTTTGGCGGGTAAATTGTCACGACAATTTTTCATTTCTATCACCGGAAAGGTCTTAAAATTTCAAAATATGGCAGGCCGTGTGGACACATTGCATATCGCGTTAACATCCGAGGAAATCCGGAACCAGATGGCAGGTTCTAACTCGTCTAGCTGTCTTGCCATCTGCAAAAACAATTATGGAAGATGAAATCCCTAGAACAGATAGTTGAATTAGTTGGCAAAGAAAAAAATCAACTTTAAAACAAATAAAACTCAGGGTACCGTCTGCTGTTGACAAGTGGATCTCAAAATGAGTTATCATCATTGCTTTTATTTTAGATACGACTTTCTTTCTTTGAGACCATCAAGCGTAATGATCCAATTCCGCATTCTAGTGAACTGCACAAAATTAGCAACAATAAAAACAAGAAGTTTTGCTTTAATTAGGGCTACATGTTTTCCGAAGCCACAATTTTGGTAGGTTCGGCCCACCACACAACGCTGTTGGATGTTTATACACGTGGCCGTAAAAGTTAACTAACCGCGTTTGAGCCACTCTTATGCAGCATCTCAACTTCCTCAGCTCTCGGCAGTCAATAGAAAGAGGCTCAAACTTGGTTATCGCAGCATTGTGGCCACGTGTGTGTACTGTACTGCAGAATGAGCTAATTTTTCGCGTGCGTTGAACGACGTGCTTTGTCTTGTCTTCTTCCTCCATTTCTATATTTATTGCGCTTTTTCCCTCCCAACTTTCCGGTCTATTCCGTTAGCAGTTCTGATTTAGTTTTGCATTTTAAATTCGGAAACGTGTTATTTCATCAGACTTGAAAGTCTTGAACATTTTGCGTGATCGTTCTCCATTGTCGCCGGCCATTTTCACTCCATTCAAAATGACGGAACACGGCCTTACGGAGGGGTGCTTGAAGGTGAGGACCGGCGAGATATTTGCTTTAAGAAGTAATTTCACGCGAAAAATTATCTTTCCGGTAAGGTGGAAGCGTTTAAGGATATAGTTTTGGGCTTGATTGCCGTAAAATTCATCTAGATTGTTCTATTTATTTGCTTCGGTTGATTGATTGAATCGGTTAACTTGCAAGTTGCAGTACAGGTAATTAATTGATTGGCTGGATTTGTTTCTTCGCTTCATCTCACGAATGGCTGTGGGGAAAATTCGCCATTCCGGTAGTCTTGTACTTTCATAAATATTTAGCCTTGAGAAAAATACTTTCTAGGCAGAGAAATAAGGTTTGAGGACCTTAATTTAGGCTGTTTCTCCCGGGAAAGACATTTCAGGTTTGTGTGATTATTGTTGTGGCTGGTGAATCGATTGACAAGATTGATTGAGCCGGATTGTAATTTCTACCGTAGTGCCACTAAATGTTTCAGTCATGAGATTGTTCCAGGGCTTGTCGTTGCGTTTGCCAATTCGCAATTCTTCCGTTTGAGGCCAGTGAAAAATTCTATCGGGGTAGCCTGGAAAGAGAATATTAGTTATTATTTATGGGTAAGTTCAAAAGGCTGATTGATGGATGGAATGAAGCGTTCGCACGCGCTTTTTGTGTACTGCTCTTGTCCTAGTCATTGTTTGATTGACTGATCCAAATAAATCAATCAGTACTGCTGATTGATTGATTGTTGCATCTATTAACATTTATTTGTTTTTTATTTAAGATTTACTATTATTTGTGAAGGGAAAGTACTAATGTGTTACTGTTCGTTCTTATTGACAATAATAAACACATCAAGCACATTATAAAATAGAATTAATATTATTTGTCAAGTGTTGTTTTATTATTTAAGGATTGAGTGGATGAATGTGGTGTCTCCGTTTGATTGTCTGGTTCGCTAATCTATGTTGCTGTTGCGTTTCAGGCCATCTTGAACGGTACGAAACTGGATGCACCTGTGGTTGTTCAGCTGTTGGTAAGCTCCTCGGTCCTTTGTACCGTAATGATCACCATTCTCAATTCTTACGTTGTTTCCCTTCTTCGTCTTCAGGACCACCGTGTGATTAACAATAACAACAACACCGGACAGGCGGCACAGACCAAACGCTTCCGGCTCAGTCTGAATGACGGACGCAACTCTTTCACATGTAAGCGATACAGACATAGATCATGAAAGACACACAACCATGCAGGTACTTTGGACGACAGAGACAAGGAGGCACAGCAGAATACGCAAGACAGGCAAATGCAAGCAGATAGGCAGACGGTCCAGCAGACAGAGACAGATAGACTTACTGATTGACTGACTGATTGACTGACAGATAGACTGACTGACTGACTGACTGGTAGGCAGATAAATAAACAGATAGAGATACACAGACAGAGACAGGCAGACAGACAAAGAATGCGCCAAGCTGGTACATAAACAGATTGGCAAATTTATTTCGTTGTTAAAATTGTTCTTCATTATTTCTCACCACAAGACGCCATGATTGGAAACCAGCTGAACGATGCGATGGAGCGGGGTGATTTTCCAAACTACTCCGTCATCACAATCTCTAAGCACGTCTGCAACAGCCAAGGCCAGCCGGGCCAGCAGAAGTAAGCCAGCTCTTACGTTTCGCAGGGAAAATTTGTACAGTACTAGTATATTTTTTCGTGGTTCGTTTTAAACGCCCAGTTCTCTCCTGCGTGTTGTGTAGGAAAGTTCTCATCATCCTAGACATGACACTGAAGACGCCGGGTGACCAAGTCGGCGGCAAGTTGGGCGATCCGCAACCGCTGAATGACTTGGGCAACAACCCGGCAGGAAACGCTGCTCCTCGTACGCGATAATTTCTCATCTGAATGTCATTTATCTGTCTCGATAGGGAAATATGAATATGTCTGCATTGTCTGTGTCTCTTTGTCCGAACAACATACTTCTCTGAATTGGCTATCCGACTGATTATTTGCCTGCTACGTTTTGTGACTGACGCATTGTCTTTGTGTCTGTTCGTTTGTCTATGACTATGTGCATAAATGTCTGACTCTATTCTTGACTGTCTCTCGGATTGATTATTTGGAATTTGGATGTCGTCTGACCGAGTCTGGTCTGCCCCAATAACATATGGCTAGTATCTCTGTCTGAGTGCCTGTGTGCATGTGTAAATCCTTGTCTGGCTATTTGTCTGATCTGAGTCTTTGTTGGATTGATCCATCTGATTGATTATTTGTCTACCTTCGTGTTTGACTGACCGTATGTGTTTGTGAATGTTTGTTTGAGAATCCGACCCTTTGACTGACTATCTGTCTGAGGGATTATTTATCTGCCTAGTTGCCTGACTGACTGATTGTGTTTGTTTGTTGAATGTGATGTATGTCGGATTGACTATCGATTTGCCTGTGTGGCTTGACCGATGTATGATTCCGTTCTTTCTTCCCTCACAGCGTCCCATCCGGCCCCACAGGCGGCCAACACCGGATTCGGAGCTGGTGGTGTCCGTCCTCAAGGAGGGCAGAATGTTAGCGGTTTCGGAAATAACAACGGTGGCGGCGGCTTCGGAGGAGGCGGTAATAATCAAGGCAACGGCAACAAGTTTGGGGGAAACAACAATAACCAGTCGGGAGGTTTTGGCAGCGGTGGCTTCAGTGGAGGATTCGGCGGTGGCAACAACAATCAGTCAGGTGGTTTTGGAAATAACCATAACAACAACGGACCCCGGCCACAAACTAACGGATCCGGCAACAAGAACGCCAACAATCAGAATTTTGGCGGTGGACCGCCGAGTAAACGGCGTGAGTGGCTTGGATCAGTTCGACCGTGTGTCTGTGTCCTAAACTTTTCTGTCGCGTGACAGAGAATGTCTGTCTGTCTCATTGACTGATTGATTGTCCCTCTGCTTGTCTGTCTGTCTTCTTGCCAGTCTTATGTGTCTGATTGACTAACTGACTGTCCCTCTGTTTATCTGTCTTTCTGATAGTTCATCTGTCTGTCTGTCTGTTTGTCTGCCTCTTTGTATGATTATTGGTGTCTGCTTACCTGCATGATTGCCTATCAATCTGTCTTGACCATCTTTTTGTCTGTTTATCGTCTCTGATAAAGCGGTTGTTACTGCCTTTTCAGCCAATCTCGGCGGCAACAACGGCAGTGCAGCTCCCAATCCATTCCGCCCTAACAACAGCGGCAATTTTGCCCCCAACAGTGGCCAGAACAATGGCGGTATGCGCCAACAGACGCCCTCCTTCCCAAACGGGAACGCTGCCAATAATACCAACGGAAGCAGCTTTGGTGGCGGCGGATTCGGCGGGAGCTCCGGATTTGGCGGTGGTGCCCCCAACGCCGACGATATGGATGGATTTGGTCCGGGCGAGACACCCAAAAATATTTTCCCCCTCGGCGCTCTCACCCCCTACACTAACAAGTAAAGTTTTAGCTGCCGGGCTACTGGTGGTCGACTTAGTTTAGACAGTCAAAGAACGGCAGGCAGAGAGGCAGTCTAATGGACAAACTGACGGACAGTGAATGGAACGACACTCATACATAGTTGATTATGTAGGCATTAAGGCAGACAGTCAAACTGACAAAGACAGGCAGGCAGACATACCTAAAGACTGACATACAGTCAGACAAATAGACCTGCAACCCTAGACGGAAAAAGACGGACTCATGCGCTCACAGACAAACGGGCAAGCAAAGTGTTAGGCCATTTCAGTTTCATGCCATGTCTAATTTCTGTGCTTCTTTTTTGACTAGGTGGACGGTGTGCGTGCAAGTCAAGAGCAAAGAACCGATCCGAACATGGACGAATGCCACCGGTGGCGGAGAGGTTTTCAGCATGTGGCTGGCCGATGCTAGCGAAGAGATGAAGTGCAGTGCCTTTAAGAACGAAGTGACCAAGTGGTTTGACATTCTACAACCCGGCAAGGTCAGTTAAGCAGACGATTAATGGACAAAGTAGAGAGAGAAAACGTTCAGTGCTGCCGACAGAAAAACAAGCAATCAACCAGATCGACATACCGACATTCTCACAAATTGGCAGACGGACAAAAATATATGCAAACAGACAGACGGACAAGCAGATGAACCGAAAGGCAAACAGATATAGAGATAAACAGATAATCACACAGATGAATAGGCAGGTAAGCAGACAATTAGACGGGAAAACAAGCAAGCAGGCAGACCGACAGAAGCTCAAAAAGACGAACGAGCACATAAAAGCGACAAACAGATATGGTCAACAGTTATTGGTTGTTACAATGTCGTTTGCGTTCTTTCCTTGTAGTGGTACTACATTAGAGGCGGTCAGTTGAAGCCTCCTCGGGACGCTCGCTTCTCCAAAGGGAAATCTCTGGAGATGACTATGAGCGGAGAGACACTGATCAAGGAGTGCACCGAGTACATGGAGCCACCGAAAATCACATTCAAATTCGTTCCTATTAATGAACTGCAAGATCAGATTCCGAACAATGTTATTGGTAAGAGGGACTGATGAGTTAGTTAGTTGATTACTTGCTAGTTTATTCTTCTGGTACTATACCGACTGGTCTTTTATTACTTTGTCAGACGTGATCGGAATCTGCAGCGTCGTCGAGCCGCACACCTCCTTCACCAGCAAGCTGGGCAAGCAGTTCACCAAGCGGGAGATAGAGCTTCGCGATACCTCGCAGCTGAGCGTCCGTCTCACCCTCTGGGGAGCACAGGTATATCTTTTAGAAGATTATGTATTTAACTGGTACTAGCTTTAATATTATATTTATTTTTCTTTCATCAATTTATTTTTTTAAATTCATTTTGTTTTATCTCATTTTTATTTTACAGATATGTAATTATGTTTTTCATGGGTTTTTTATTGATTTTAATATATCTTTATTTTTAAATTTATTACTTTGCTCAGTTTGTGTATTCTTATTATGAAAGTTTTTGTTATTATCTTGTAGGCAGAGTCTTTTGACGAGGCCAACACCAATGCCGTGCTGGCCATCAAGGGTGTGAAAGTGTCGGACTTCGGAGGGCGCACTCTGTCGGCGGTGCCGGGCTGCGACCTGGTAGTCAATCCGGACATTCCAGAGGCGCATTCGTTGCGCGGATGGTTTGACAGCGCGGGCGCGGGAACGGCGGCCCAGTCCATCTCCTCCGGTGGTGGTGGCAGCGGTACGTTTGTTTCAAAAACTAGCGAACTTACAAATACAGTAAGGGCAGGCAACGAAACAAACGAGCTGGCCAACCATTCTGCAGATAGACAGTCGGACAGACAACTTAGTAAGCGGACAGAGGGAGCGTGTACCGTCAGACAGGCAATTTGGACAGATCAAGAAAAGATTGAAAAAATGCGCAGACAAGAGTACAGACAGACAGTTTTAAATTTGAAGTAATTCCGGTTGAATAAAACTCCTTATTGTCACAGTCCTGTTGTCGTTTGTTAGGATCGACCCCGTGGGCGAATCTCTTGGAGGTGACGGAACGTGTGCATGGCACAAACCTCGATGTGAAGGGATACTACTTTGAGATGAAAGGCACCATCATGAAGGTGGAAAACACCGACCGGGTGGACCGGATACTGTATCGCGGTTGTCCGAACAAAATCGACGGCGACAAGACTTGCAATAAGAAGATTATCGACATCGGCGTCGGGCAGTGGCGATGTGAACGGTGCGGAGTGGACCACACCACCTTCAACTGGCGGCTCATGTTGTCGGTTAGTACTGGGCTACTGCCATTTAGTGCTCGATCACTGCGAAGGAAACAATGATACGCCTGACTTATATACGGTCAGAAAGTCACAGTCTTACAGGAAGGCATTCAAGCCGACAGACACAGATAGAAGAGATAGACAGACAGACAGACAGACAGACAGACAGACAGACAGACAGACAGACAGACTCATAAACAGACAGGATGGTAGACAGACATACTGACTGACTGACAAACAGACAGACAGACAGACAGACAGACAGACAGACAGACTTATAAACAGACAGGATGGTAGACAGACATACTGACTGACTGACTGACTGACTGACTGACTGACTGACTGACTGACTGACTGTCTGACTGACAGACAAACAGACAGACAGACAGACAGCCATACAGACAGATGCAGGCAGAGGGACAGATATTACCAAGCAGCTTGAGTGTAATGAATATGCTTCCCTTGAATGTGATGGCCTTTTTGCAGTTGGAGATTGCAGATTTCGGCGGGTGCATCAAGTTTGTGGGGGTCTTCCAGGAGCAGGGCGAGGCGCTTCTGAACAGAAAGGCCCATGAATTGGGCGAGATGAGTCAGAACGACATGTCGGCTTACCAAGCCGCTTTGACAGCTCTTCACTTCCAGAGCTTCATCTTTAAGCTGCGTGCGCGTATGGAGAACTTCAATGTAAGGCGATCAGGAATATTCCGACTTTTTCGGACTAGCATTATAGTCGTTCTATGTCTTTGTTTTTTTGTCTGTCTCACTGCCCATGTATATGTCGGTCTCGTTGCCCATGTACTTGTCTATGTGGCTGTCTGTCTGGCTTCTTTTGTGTTTGTCCGTTCGTCTGTCTATCTGATTGTTTATGCATTTGTCTGTCTGGTTGTCTTTCTGTCTATCTTTATCTGTGGCTTGCTAGTCATGTGTTTCTATTGCTCAAAAGACTCAACTTTATTCCACTGCTCCGAGGAAAGGTGTCTCGTTTTTAGGATGAAAATCGCCTCAAGTACAATGTGATCGAAGTGAAACCGCTCGACCATGCCCGCTATCAGGGCATCATGAAGGATGGACTGAGGGCCTTGTTGACGGAATGATAGGCGGATCGCCTCAGTTTTGCACACGTTTTCGATTCTTCTCGGCCGCACCATTCCCTTTATGTTTGGATTTCTTTATTTGCCTCGACGGGCAATATGGATCGCCTCTTGGAGCAGCAGAGTAGTCTTTTTGGTGTATCTTTTTCCTAAGCTCCGATCCTAGTGATTCTATCTCCACGGATGTATCTTGACGTTTTACTGTTATTTCACGTACATAAACGGCTACTCCAGGACAAGAGTCAAAATTAATGCACATTTCTGCCGCTTCTCATTGCATTTCAATGAAACAAAATAAAAAAGTTTAGCAAAGTACGGAAATGAGAGGTTGTGGAGTATCATCACCGCTTCTGCTCGCCGAGGTCCTCAATTTGGTCTTCATCAACCTGCAAAAACATAACGCGTAAAGAACTTATCTGGCCCATTTAGATTCATTTTGCTCAATTTGTCATTTGCTTCGTTGCGTGCTAATCTGCCTGGCTGATTGTCTGTCTGTCTGTTTGTCTGTC
>LRSR01002284.1:0-16241 GCA_001579985.1 Hypsibius dujardini
CTGTGTCTGTGATGTGTCTGTGTCTGTGTCTGTGTCTGTGATGTGTCTGTGTCTGTGTCTGTGTCTGTGTCTGTGTCTGTGATGTGTCTGTGTCTGTGTCTGTGTCGAATCACACTGGACACCTTCACGAAATCGGAGGTATTTATTGCAAGAAAACCATTTGAAAGTACGCTCGTAAACATATTCAGCACCCGTGAATCGGGGTGAGGACTTTTTGGGGGTCGGTTTTATGGTGAAGCGCGAGCGTGCGAACAAACATACATACACGGACGTCAGTAGACAATAGAGGCGAAACCGTCAAATTTGCATTGCCCGTCCGCGAGGATGTCGGGGGGTCAATTGCTTGTCCTGCGGTCATTTACTCACCCTCCTCGATTAGTATTATGGGTTTAGCGTTAACAGATTCTGCGAGTACGCCTAGATGTACGAAATGTGCGTAAACCGCACACCCGGAGTTGCAGTTGAGCTTCACTTTTCCCTCGTAACGGCTTATGATTATTATTTGGAAAATATGATAGGAAAGTACTGTCTGTCTGTGTGTTTGGAGGTACAGTAAAAGCAACGTGTGTGGAAAAAAGGACTGATGATCAGGAGTAATTTGAGACCTCTGAAACCACTCGAAAATTCTTCGTTTTCCCTCAGACTCAGCAAGTGCTGGGTAATCGCGAGAGGGTAGAGGAGGACTGGCCAACAAGTCGCCAGTCTTGTGGGGTGGGCTTGGGGCGAGCGACGGGAAAGTAGCTGATGCCTGTGTGTGTAAGAGACCTCTTCAACCCGGGACGATTAGCCCGGGATACTTGAGAAAAATAACAATGGATATCATAGTTCATTTCTCAAACTACCAAATTTTGAACGCCTTGGCAGGCAAGTAAACATCATAAGCATATTGTCAGATCAATTTTCGCCACCCCATCCAGCCGAGCTTTACGTGGCTCCTTCCTTGACTGTGGCTGACCACTACAATGTATGTACACCCTGCATGTCTGCGTATCACATAAGTTTTAGTCGCTGTCTCAATCTATCTGTACGTACCGTGCAATTCTCTTCTATGGGGATGCTTTTGCCTGTGTGTCTGTTCCAGTACTCGGACATGTGTCTACCCCCAAGTCGAATTCTATCCGTCTCCCTGTCTATTTGTGTGCTTGCCTGCCTGTCTGCCTATTTGCCTGCCTGTCTGCCTGCCTGTTTGCCTGCCTGGCCTGCCTGCCTGCCTGCCTGCCTGCCTGCCTGCCTAACTGCGGTTAATGAATACGTGGTTGCGTGCATATTAATATTAATAATAAAAAACATTTTGCTTGAAGCTGGTGGTCAGGCATTTAAGCTAAAACCGTACCGCGGTAATCCTTTCGACCGTCTTCGATGTAAGCGTTACGAGCATTTGAGGTTACCTACAGTTTGCCGTTCGGCTCGATCTCGCCAATAATTAATATACAGACCTGTGCTCGCAGCCTCGCACCAAGATGACCGATTTTTTTGCGGCATTGGTCTGCATCTGAAGGATTAATCGCCTTATCCCTCACCGAATTCCGCAGGTGTCCCGATGAGCGCTCGCTTATACGGCTTTCGTCAGCTTGTTTGATCACCCCATTGATGGATTAACGGAACTTACAAGGACCGTTTGTTTGTATTTTCCTTGCCGTCTAATAACAAGACAAAAGGTGCATTACAAAAGCGAGAAGTGACCCAGGAAGAATGTCTCCTCAGGTCAGATGGCACACTCCGTCTGTCTGCCTGCCAGCCTGCCTGTCTCTTAGGGCACAATCTCTGTCTTTCTGTCTGTCTGTTTGTCTGTGTGTGTGTCTGTGTCTGTTTTTTTTCTGCTTGCCTGCTTCTTCGGGCACACTTTCTGTCTGCCTGTCTGCCTGCCAGCCTGCCTGTCTGCCTGCCAGCCTGCCTGTCTCTTAGGGCACAATCTCTGTCTTTCTGTCTGTCTGTTTGTCTGTGTGTGTGTCTGTGTCTGTTTTTTTTCTACTTGCCTGCTTCTTCGGGCACACTTTCTGTCTGTCTGTCTGTCTCTCTGCCTGCCTGCCTACCCCAAAGGACACACTATCCGCCTGTCTGCCTGTGTGTCTGTTCTGTCTCTTTTGCTGTGTATCTGTATTCTATGAGTCTGTCTGTCTGCCTTCCGTATCGGGTCTGATCAACTGAAACTGGACTAAGATCACCAGGTGGCGCTGTTTCATTCGATTCATTCTCAGTTGTTCCAGAACACCTTCAGTGTTAATGAGTCAGTAATTAGATGTGAAGGGGCAAACGCATCAACTCCAGTTTAATTCACCAGATAAATAAGGACATGCGCATCAACCCTCCCCCACAAAGGGTTGATGTGACCATTTCCAAACTCGGATACATCGAAAATGACCAGCAAAATTACACCACTGACCGTCGACTGCCTCATCGCAGAAGAAAAACACTCTCGGACTGCGAGTGATGAAGCGCGAACCGGAAAACATCCAGAAAACCGGAAAACCTGCTAGAAGCCGGAAGATTTCTCCGGCTCACTGGATGTTAACCCAAAAAACACACACAAACGAGAGAGAGAGAGAGAGAGACGGTAACAGTATCCACCAATGTCTGCGTGAGTCCCCATATTAGCCAAAGAGCGATTGAAAACTTGAAAATCCTCGCCGAAAACTCCACCAGCCATCCAGTCAAGTCAACCAAAAGCGGGAAGAAATGGAAGCCTGATTCGAAATTCCCCCACGTCAATTAGCCGAGTCGTCGAGCGGTTCGGGATCGGTCACACAACGTCATCACAAAGCTCTCGTTCCTCACTGCCGGTCGTATCACCCACACCGCCACCGCCACCGCCGCCGTTCAACACGATGGACGAGTCATCCCGGGAGCCGCGCGGCCGGCGGGGAAGACCGCCCGGACGACTGGTGGGCAGTTTGTACTTGTCCACATTCACCCCAATGTCCTCCAAAGTGCCCAGCACCAAGGCCGGATCGAGGAAGGAGTTGGGCGCGGGGGAGGACCCATCCTCCTCCTCGTAGACCGAAACGTCCTGCGCCGTCATATAGTCCGGATTGACACCGCCGGACTCGGAATTGGTGGAGTGGGTGTTGTTGGGGTCGCTGGTGCTCTGCCAATCGTCCTCATCTTCGTCCTCCGCGTCGCCGCCCTCATCCGAGTAGTCGGCGTCCACACCACCGCCGCGTGGTACTCCCATTTGACGCGGAGGCCGGACAAACTCCTCCAGATCGCTGCTGGAATTCTCATTGCCGGACGCGGCCACTTCGCCGTCGTCGCGCTCCGGGAAGAGACGCTTATTGAGGGCGTCCTCGTCGCCGGTCAGCCAAGGATGGCGGAGGCACTCCGCGGCGGTCGCTCGACACTGCGGATCGAAATCCAGCTGGAAACAAGGATGGGAAGGATGCAGTTAGACAATGGCTACCAAAGCAGTCTGCCGGCTGATTAGGGCATGGCACCACTCATCCGGTACGAGGAATCCTGTCTAGTCCCGGCCACTCATTATTACTTCCAATTCACCGAAAGATCGACACTAGGGTTTCTCGATTTGACATTAAACGCGGCAGCTTTCACCGAGAAAATGAGAGAAAGCAAGTCTGACGATGCAAGACTATACCAGATCAGGCGACTGATTTGACAAGCAAAGTGATCTCAAGTCAGTCAGGCCAGGCAATCAAGGCTTCGTTGTCTCCTCAGCAATCAAGCATTCAGGGCCTGATTTTAGCGTAAACCAGGCCTTGATTGCTTGATTGCTGAAGAGACAACAAAGCCTTGATTTGCCCACCAGAGCGTCACTTAGATTGTCACATCACTCCTCATAAGATATGTAGCTGAAAAATAGCTCGATATGTCTGTGTCGCTGCCGGAAAACTGTCTGGGTTGCTGAATTTGGTACAGCAGTGGGTGGGTGAGTCAGTGTGCATCCTCACTTACCATCGGAGTGAGAAAGTCCGAGAAAGCCGCGGCGTCGCGCGGATGCCAACGGTACTTCTCCAGCAGGACCTCGTACATTCCCCACGGGCGCAAATCGCTGATGTTGCGCAGCTCGCCGCGGCGATTAAAGTACTCACGGCTGTAGGTGCCAGCCAGCGCCAGGTGCCGCGGGATGTTGCCCAGCAGTTCGATAATGTGCGCGATATGGTCCTCGTCACGCGAGTAGTCATCCCCAGAGTGCGGCTCGAATAGGTAATCACCCGTCGCCAATTCAAACGCCCTGAAACGACACGGTCCAATACACCCCGGTTAGACATCATTTGGAAGGTATTCAGTGTCAATGGCGCAAGCCATATTGATGATGCCCCGCCGATCTTTCCTGATTAATGGCTACACACCCAATACCCCGGAAGAAACCCGAAACGGCACACACTGGAATCATGATTCCTAGATACTATTTGAAGAAACTGGTAAACTGTCTGTCTGTCTGTCTGTCTGTCTGTCTGTCTGTCTGTCTGACTGTCTGTCTGTCTGTTTGTCTGCCTGACTGTCTGACTGTCTGTCTGTCTGTCTGTCTGTCTTGTCTGTCTGACTATCTGACTGACTGTCTGTTTGTTTGTCTGCCTGTCTGCCTGTCTGTCTGTCTGTCTCACCTTAGCCCATAGTATCATACTATGATACCAACACAGCCAGGCAGACAGGCAGATAAGCGCTGAATAAATGGGGTAATCGCTTTCTCTTAAGACCCCATTCAAATTTTTCAAAAACGCTCTTGAAGCTGCGCTTCCAGGATGCGTTTTTGCTAACGTGAACTTGCGCCGATCCGGGTTTATTCTACAGTACATCCCGCTGACTGTCAACGATGTCTCTTCGACGGTGTGACTCACATGCAACTGGCACTCCAGATGTCGGCTGGCGGTCCGTATCCCGCCCCAATCAGCACCTCCAGCGAGCGATACTGGCGCGTCTGGATGTCCTCTGTGAAGTGCAAGTTGGTCCAGCAGGCGTTGCCGAGGTCGGCAATCTTGACGGGGATATCACAGACGGTATTAATCGGGTCGGGCCGGCCGGCCAGGTCGTTCATGAAGCCGCACGGCGTGAGGTTCAGCGCTCGCGGCGGAAACTCATCGGCATCACCGCCACCGCCCGTCTCCGAACCCGGTAAACCACCATTTAAGGAAGTAGAGTCGTATCGGCAGAAATCGCCCCCGGCCAAGGAAGACGAGGAGGGGATGGGAGAGTTGCCAGACGCCGGGGGTGCAACGGTCGTGGCATTGATCGATGCCGCCTGACTGCGCACACCTGAAGAGCACAGAAATGACACACCAATTAGATGAGGTTTGTGTTGGCGTAAGGGAACGGATAAAGGATTCCAGGTAACACTAGCGATATCGTCGGCAAAAGAAGACAAGACGAGCGTCGGGGTGTTTGGAAACAAATTCAGGCAGGCGGATGCGCATGTCGAAACGTGCATCGCCACAGACGCTCGGGCAGAAATGCGACGGGCAGACTTTAAGAGGCATGTACAAAGCCCGGCGTGGTACTGGTGCAGGCACGAAGCAAGTTACGTAGAGGGAGATACAGTCATAATGACAGTCACGTCTGATAACAGTTTGACAACAGAAATACCGACACACAACGAGACAAACGGACAAACCGCCAACCAACCAACCAGACAGACAAACAAACAAACAGACAGGCAGATAGACAGACAGACAGACAGACAGGTTGGCAGAAAGACAGCCAGACTGATGGAGAGACAGACAGGCAGCCAGACAGGCAGACAGGCAGCCAGACAGGCAGACAGACGGATGGACAGACAGGCAGACAGACAGGCAGATAGACAGACAGACAAACAGACAGACAGACAGACAGACTGACAAACTGACAGAGACGTTGGCAGACAGCCAGACGGATGGAGAGACAGACAGGCAGCCAGACAGGCAGACAGACGGATGGACAGACAGACAGACAAATAAACAGATAGACAAACCGATAGACATACAGACAGAGTGCCAAGCCGCAGAAAATGACGTCAGACACAATGAAAAACAAATAAACAAGAGATTCAGTCAGCGAATTATACTGGTAAAGATAGACAGACGAACGGAAAGGCACCCCAGATATTGATTGGCTGCACTAAGTGCCAGATGGTGCTGAACGTAGGCTTATTTTCAGATCAAGAACACAAAACTAATCTACTAATAAATCAAATTCCACGAATGTATGAGGCACGCGAAGCTGACATGGTTGGAACGGAAGCAATCTTGATTTGTTCAATAACAAAGCCGTGCGCACGTCAAGGCCTGGACTGTCTTTGCGAGTTCTATAACTTGATAAGAAAGCTCCTCCAAATATCCTTTTCTTATGTGACATTCGATCGAAACCAAATATGAATTCTACAAAAACGAGTCCATAGGAAGCCCATTTTCTGGGCGCCTGGAAATAGGAGACGTACCATTGACTTTCGCCGCCGACGCAGACGCACGACGGGAATTGTCAGTAGCCGCTAATGCAGCTGCTGTTACCGACTTGTCAACGCCTCCGCCGGCTATAATAAGCTCCGCTATCGTCTCCTCTGCTGACGCGGATAGCACGCCGCTGCTGGAAATAACCTCCTCGTCCTCCTCCATTGCGGCATGCACGGCCTTGCGCTCCTTCGTCCCGGGACTCCGCTTGGCATCGTGGTGGCGCGTGAAACGATCCTCCGCCACCTCCGACGGCTCCTCCTCCCCCGCCTGCCGATCCAGCTCCAACAACTGTTTCTCCTGCTCCTGCATCAGCATCTCCTGCCGCTTCTGCTTCTTCTTAATGCGCTTGCGCTTCTTCTTCGACATGTCGCTGGTGATGAGGTTGGTGCGCTGGTCGCGCGGCGCGGTGGACACGATGGAGGCCGGGAGGGTGGTGCCCTGGCGTTGGAGTTCGATGGTCTCGCTGGCCAGCTTCCGCACGTCCCGTTCGTCCACGCAGAGCAGAATGTTCTCCGGTTTGATGTCCGTGTGGATGATCTGACATTTGGTGTGGAGGTAGTCCAAACCTATCAAGAAAAGTTGATTTAGTCAGGTATCACAACATCAGACAGACAGACCAACACACAGACAGACCAACAGACAGACAGACCAACAGACAGACAGACAGACAGACAGACAGACAGACAGACAGACAGACAGACAAGCGAATAGACCGACAGACGAATACAAATATGTTACAAGTAGATAGACTGATAGACAGACAGACAAACAGGCAAACAGACAAACAGGCAAACAGACACACATACAGTATCAACAAGTAGACAAGAAAAAAGTGTCAAAACACTTCGGGGAAGGACGCCACTCCCGCTCTTGTCAGAACCAACGGAAACAGGAAGTGTTAGACAAACAGATCAGATAAAATGTACAAACAATCACATAACGTACTAGTTTAGGAAGATCAACTGGGTAATAAGATGCAATATCCACAAAATGATTACTAATACGGCTTCGGAACAGATGGGGAAGAGCAACACAGATTCAAAAGCAGAAACAGACAGAAAGCGGCCAGGGAGTTTGAAGTATGCAAAATGCGACGAAGCCGTAATCCAAATGAAAGGACCGAACACAAACAGATGTTACAGGAGGAAATCATAACGGGAGGTAGGAGACACAGACAGACAAAAAAACGCAAAACAAGCAGACAGTTTGAGAAGGAAACAAGCTGTACAGACAACGGATCACCAAGACAGGCCCGAATGTAAACGACTTTGACGTGATGAGCCACCGAATAACTTAAAACAAAACGAAGACACACAAAAGAAAACGGCCCACCCAGAGTCCGGCAGGCAAGATTGACACAGACATCCAACACAGACATCCAACACAGACATCCAACACAGAGTGAAATGTCACCCACCTTCCAGGACCTGCCGCATAATGGTGCGGACATTCTCCAGCGGGATGCCCCGGTACTTGCTTCTAATAATCAGCTTCAGCAGATTGCACCCCAGCACTTCAAACACCATACAGACATGCGACCCGTTCACGCCGGATATTTTAAAGTCATCCAGCAGCTGCACCACCCGGTTGCGATTGAGGTCAGCGCCGTCCGCGTCCCTCACGCAGCGCAGCAGCTTGATCTCATCCAGCGCGGTCTCGGTGTAGTGGCTGGCGGACTTGACCACCTTCAGCGCGACAAACCGCTTCCCCATCAGGTCCCAGCACAGCCAGACGGTGGAGAAGTGGCCCCACCCGAGCTTGCGCACCACATTGTAGCGACTGTTAAAGTAATCGCCAATCTTCACCGGATGGTAGCCGCCCTTCCGGTAGTCCTTGGGGTCCTCCTGCTCCTCCTCGTCTGACCCCTTTGCCGCGCCTGCGCCGTCCTCGTCCTCCTCCGCGTCCTCGGCCCATCTATCGTCGGCGCCGGCAGCTTCGGCTTCGGGTGAGGCGGCGTCCTCCCGCATGGCTGCTCGATCGAGCGCCGTTTCCTGGTCGGAATTCCCGCCCCAATCGTGGACGTCTCTGGATACGGCGGAGGAAGATAAAAAGGATATTTAGCTCAGCTCGGTAACAACATAAAATACAAGAGTCCCATTTAAAAACGGAACCAAATCAATAGTAGTGTATAACCTCTCTCCCATCTTGCACTTCGATCCGAGGCGACTGACTACGACGAGCGCGGCAAACAACGGAAGGAGAGTGAGAAAAAGCGAGCGAAATTCGATATCGAGGTCGAAACAGCCGCGCACAACCTATTCACAATCATCATCGATGGTCTGGTGTGGTTTGGCGAGAGTCGTGGTGCACAACAACGTCTCGGGAGATCCATCGATCGGACCGCTCTCTTCGGTGAGACGTACTCTGTAACGATGTCTGCTGTCGTCTCTGTATGAAAAACCAGTCTCCGACCGACTCATCCTCCGCTCGCTCGACCACACCACACGCGAGAAATGCGTCAATAATACACACACACGCACACTAACACATATTTACCATCACAACAAAGCGCATTGAGCAGCAGGCCATATACTCGCTCTCTGATAACCGGCGCCCATCTCATCAACTTGCTCGCAACTACAACTAATTTCTGACTTGCTAAACTAACTACCACTAACATCAGAGACTCGAAGACACGCTACCGCGGGAAAAAGTGGAACGACGACAGACTTACTCATGCTTCGTGTCGGTCTTTCCGTTACTGGAGCTGGGTACGGTCGACGGTGCTGCTGCTGCTGAAGCCGCGGCTGCGGCTGCTGCTCCCGTTGTTGCCTTCTTCTTCGGCTTGACTCGCTTCTTCCGCGCCTGGATGGCCATCACTTTGCGATTTGGGATCTTGGAATTCATTCTTCTTGTCTATATTCTGAAATGGCAAAGGAGAACACATCAGTCGTCAATCCGTAGATGTGTGCTGCTTACAGACAAGCAGTCAGGCAGCCTCACAGGCAAGCAGTCAGGCAGCCTCACAGACAAGCAGTCAGGCAGCCTCACAGCAGCAGTCACAGGCAAGCAGTCAGGCAGCCTCACAGACAAGCAGTCAGGCAGCCTCACAGACAAGCAGTCAGGCAGCCTCACAGACAAGCAGTCAAGCAGCCTCACAGACAAGCAGTCAGGCAGCCTTACAGACAAGCAGTCAGGCAGCCTTACAGACAAGCAGTCAGGCAGCCTTACAGGCCTCAGATAGACACGAAAGTGGAAACGACAGACACTGTCAGTCATTCCAAATCGGAAATCGACTTAACACACTTTTTTTCCACACACCAACCAAAGTCAATATAGACTCTGCCGTCCATGCAATGCAGGCCAGACCGCGGCGGTAGACTCAGACACAACGCGCCATGTGATGTTTCCGACAAACGAGTTCGTCAAAGAGCACCTCGAAATTAAGCAACACACATCTCTTAACGAAAAGCAGCACCATCAGCTCCCTGCCCACCAACGTCGCTAACTTCTCTCTCGCAATCTGTCTCAATATCCACAATTACCAGACGGATAGACACACAACACACACTGTTGGGCCAGTCAAGCGCGTCTTTAGTCGCTCTTTAAGAGATCGCTCTCTCTCTCGCGGACGCGAAGAGCTTGCCCCCTACGACCATCACCAATAGAAAACAAGATCATAGCACCGACTGTTGCTTTAAAAACCTCTCCGACCCTCGCGCCTGCAAACGCACGTCACCCTTCATCCAACACCGCGGAGATCTCGCGCTCTCATCTCATCTCATCCGCGCTCTCCCTTGACGTTTCATTTCAAACAGCGATGCTCTGACTCAAATATTATCCTCATTCCGTCGGCGTTCATCCGATGCTATCTGTCTGTCTGTCCCCCCGATGGAGTGGTGGCTCTGTCCCCGGTGGAGTGGTGGCGGTCTGCTAGACATCAGGAAATGCCAAAAAAATTATTAATCCAACGAGCAAATAAATACCTCACGCTCCTCGCACACACACACACATGAGGGAATATAAACTATTGCGGGGGCCCTCACTCTCCTTCAACTACAGCTGGCGGAGAAACTTGCTACGGTTCGCCAAGCGTCGATTGATTGATTGATCGAAAAGTTCGGCGTGCGTCACCATCTCCACGCAATATGGCTTCGACCTTACCTTTGGCCAGACAAATATCTCAGCAGAAAAAGAAAATTCAGCTTCCTCAGAACCAGCACAACCAACCTTTTCTGAAAAATTGACTTCGGGAACGTGACATAGAGGACAAACGAAGTTAGTCTCGGTGTGATCAAGCTGATAACGTCTCTCCCTAAAAACTGTTCCCCAATACAATTCCTGTATGAGATCAACACTCTATTCTCGGTGTAATTTAATCAATCATACAACCACCCCCCCCCCATCCCCAACTACTCGATGAAATTCACTCCGGGCAAAAAAGGCACCACGCAATAACCGTCATCCTCTGGCAGTACTCCAATTCCATTGGGGAGACAAAACAGCCACACACACACAGAGTGGATACCGCAAAAAAATGGCATCCGCGACCTGACTTCTCACCACGCAAAATACTAACCGCGTGTGGAAACCAATTCCCGGCGAGAGATTCCGGTTGGGTATGAGATTGCACAGGCACAGATGGTGATCCGTCCAATGCGTCGAGAGAGAGAAAAATGGAGAACAAGAAGATGGTCCCCGTGATATTAAGGAGAGGGTTCCTCCAGACGCGGGTTCGCCCACGAGGAGGATGATGAAACGACGATGATGTTGCCGTTCATGGCGAACGGAGGGCAAAGGGCACACACAGACACGGAATGGAGTGAATGAAGCCAAAATAGGGGCTTCAGGGGAATTTGTGATTTATCCCCGTAATCAGTGGTGCGGCGGTATCGAGACAGAAAATCCCGTAAAGAAGGGGAGATTTAATCGTCGAAAAGAAAGTTAGAACATTCGTGGTAAGGAAGGAAGGGCATGTGTATGGGGGGAGAGGGGGAAGAAAGGCGCGATCGATTTATAACGCGGGCCAGTGCGAGAAGAGTTTTCGCGACGACATTTTCCAAACGACTTTTTCGAGGCCAGCTCTGCAGTCTCAATTGAAGGTCCTCAAGTCGACTCCACAACTCACAGCCCAGCACACAGGCTCATGCTGTGACAACGGAAGCGGATCGAGGCGTCGAAGTGCTGACTGGGTAATCGATGAAAACGATCGAGGAAAATGTCGAGTAGCGTATTTTAAATTTTACAAAAATAATTCATAAATTTAAAAAAAATCAGGTTATGAAGTTTAAAATTTCCACTCTCGTATATACTTTCAAAAATTAAAATGAATACAAACTTTTGTGTGCTCATTCCGCCGCTGAATCAAGTTTCTCGCCCAGCCCAGCCCACCCAACCACGCAATTTGGGCATGGGGATTCCTCCGAAAAAGGACAATAATCAAGTTTGAAGCAGTTCCCGTTTTTTTTCCATCGTTACACTCCAAAAATGTTTACCCAAAATATTTAACGAGTTTTTATGTATTTAATTTAGGTCTGTGACGATGAGCCAAGTTTATTCCTGCAATTCAGGGGGAAATTGTAATTTAATGGTGAATATGGACTGTTGAAGACAATCAATTGATCAATCAATCAATGAGGCCTGAATTCTCGTAATAGACTCAGTGCGTCTCATTGGGCAAAATCCCTGTAGACGGTGGTAACGGTAACGTCGATCCTGGTGACGCCGCCAGTGTAACCGGTAGTCCGGTACCGCCACCGCGTGGCAGATGAACTTTTAGTCAGTCACTCGAGTCGACCAAGCAAAGAAGCCATTTTGAATTCCGTTATTTTCCTACCATCGTTATTTTTTACTGCATTGTGCGATTGCTCTTCAGATTCGTTTTTTCATTTCGCTTTTCCGACTTTTTCGAATCCCCCCCCCCCGGAGTTTGTTTTTGACGTTTAAATCGTCAGCAGCAGCTGAGGCAGCCAGAAAAGCTGCCTAATAGATTGGAGGTTGTTTTATGTCCTTTCCGCCCCCCGGTTCTGGCTTTTTTAGCGCTCACCGAGCAAAGCAAAAACCCCCCGACATGGCCACCGTCCCGGAAGTGCAGAAAATCAACGCCGTCATCGCGGGCGGGGACTCTATACCTGCGAAGAATGGCGAAACTCTCAAGGACGTCGCTGGTGGCGTGACTCCCGATACCACTCTGAAGAGTGAAAATGGTGCACCCAAAGTGAACGGAGCCCCTCAGAACGGTAATTCCAGCCCGAATACTCCCAACAACAACCGCAAGAACCGAGGTAATCGCGGGGGAGGAAATAACAATTTCGATCGCGCATCGGGAAGTGATGCCAGGAAGTTGGATGGCAAGGTTCCACAGTCGTCAGGTGGTAAGCCAGATGAAAAGAAGTTCTCTACGCGCTGTCGGCTGTTTGTGGGCAATCTGAGCGCGGACACGAAGCTGGAGGATGTGCGGAAGATGTTTGAAAAGTTCACGGACGGCGGAGCTCCGGACGTCTACTACGATCCGAAGAAAATGTTTGGTTTCGTCCGTTTGGTATGCTTACCTTACCGTAGAACGAAGATAGTTGCCTTTTACATTGGTTGATTGACCACCGTATTTGGGAGCATAAGGGGGCAGGTTGATTTAACACTTCCGTTTTAGTGTTTGAGTGGTTAGTTTTTCAAAGAGTTCATACGAACAGCTCAGTGGTTGATTGATTGATTGATTGATTGATTTTGAGTCTTTGACGAAGACAAATATGATTTAGTGAATTTTAATTTTGTTTAAATTTAATTTTGTTAATCGGTTACTAGTTTCTTACGTTGAATAAAATAAAAATGTCTTTATTTAAAAGCAAGAGCCGCTGTTTAAGTATATTTAAACAACTCTACAAGTAAATGACGTCTGAGTGATCTGTGTCACTTGATTGATTGATTGATTGATTGTCTCGGATTCGTCTGCACAGTGCTCTGATCGTTCATCTTTGCCAGTTATTTACTTGTTGAGGCTTTGCAATTTACATTTTGTGCTTGTATCCCAACAGGACACTCGATACAACGCCGAGCGGGCTAAAGACGCCATCGACGGGATGAACTTCAAGGGACGTCTGGTCCGCGTCCGTTTCGCCTCACAGAGCGCCGGCATTAAAGTGAAGAATCTCGGCCCCAACGTCTGCAACGAACTGCTGGAGCGGGCGTTCGGCAAGTTCGGCGACATTGACAAGGCCGTGGTGGCGGTGGACGAGAAGGGCAAACCGTGCGGCGAAGGCATCGTCTACTTCGCCAAAAGACCCTCCGCCATGCAGGCCATCCACCGCGTCAATGAGGGCATCTTCCTGCTGGGCGCGTAAGTTTCTGCTCTTTTCTTGTCTGATTTTAAGCTTCGAACCAGGTAACTAAATTGTCTTGTGATATTTAGATCGCCCCGTCCGGTCGTGGTGGAGATGTTGGAAGAGAAGGACGTGGAAGACGGCATGGCGGAAATTCACATTGCCAACCGGCGCGAATACCAAAAGTAAATGAACTAAGAAGTTAATAAATGAATGCTAAATTCAAATATAAAAATAAATTCTTTCAAATGTTCGGTTTTTGATATTCGTTTTGTTTTTTCGTCTTCCCTTAGTGAGATCTCGGAGCAGCCCCACTTTGCCGCGGCGGGCTCGCTGGAGCATGAGTTCGGTATGCGCTGGAAGATGCTGCTGGAGGCTCGCCAGGCGCAGCAGCAAAACCTCGATCGCAAGTTCCAGATAGACTGCGAGGAACTGGAAAAGGAGATGGAGAAGAGCATTGAGGACTTTGAAATCAACAAGATCAAGCAGAGTGAGTGAATGCTCCCTGAACCTTGGTTCGATTTATAAAAGGTTTCCCGCTGATGTTGCATTCTCTCCCGTTTTGTAGCTATCGCACTGGAGACGCAAAAGATGCGCCAGCTGGAGGAGAAGAAGCTTCAGGCCGCCCAGAGGTATTTTCACTTGCATGCAACGAGTGCTATCGTTAGTCTCTTGTATTTGTCTGAACCGTCAGTTGTGTCTGTCTGAATCGTCAATTGTGTCTGTCTGAACCGTCAATTGTGTCTGTCTGAACCGTCAGTTGTGTCTGTCTGAACCGTCTCTTGTATTTGTCTGAATCGTCTCTTGTATTTGTCTGAACCGACTCTTGTATTTGTCTGAACCGACTCTTGTATTTGTCTGAACCGTCTCTTGTGTCCATGTTGTTGTTGGTAAGGGGGTGTTACTGTCCTTCGCTCTTTCTGCTGTAACTGTTTGTTCGTTGAGGCTCACTGATCGTGATCGCACTATGTCTCGATGTTAACAAAGTTGTTTTCCTCTCACAGACGCAGCGGCGGACCGATGAACCACCACCAGCAACCGCACCAGCAGCAGCAGCAGCAGCATCGCCTTCCCAGCCCGCAGCAGAACAACGCCAACGTCCAGATGATGATTCAGCAGCAGCAGCGTATCCAGCAGGAGATGCAGCAGCAATCCCAGCAGCAGCAGGGAATCCAGGTGGTGCGACCGATGCACGGCATGCCTCCTGTGGCGCCCCCGGGATTCGGTTTGCCGGTCGGTGGCATGGGTTCAGGTACCGTTCAAGCGCTTCGGTTCCTCAAGAAATGGACATGATGACTGATTTCGCATCTGGACGGCTAATGTGATTCGGTCTAGGCAAACGATATCCAATACGCAATAGCTTTTTCTATAGGTCTCCTCCCTCTCCGTATTCCTGGCCAAGGCGGTCCATTCATGGTGAGTCTCGAGAGTCGTTGTTGACACGTTTACGGTTCCTGTGCATTCTCTTGCATTTGCATGGCTAAGGATTGGATGAGGTTAGATCAGGCAGTGAGGAGGAATGTCGGCGAAGGGTTTTTGTGGGTCGTAATTTTCAACTTTTAACATCGTATGGTCTACATTGCTGTCCAGGATTCCAGGTCAACGGTTCAGCTGTTCTTCGTAGATCTTAGTGAGGCCACTCTCGTTTTTCGGGGGACTTTCTCTCGTGAACCTTCACATTTCATCGAGACTTCGGGCTACATCTTGTGTCTGCGCCTGTGTCCTGTGACTGTCTTGTGTCTGTGCCTGTCTTGTGTCTGTTTCCTGTGTCTGTCTTGTGTCTGCGTCCAGTGTCTGTCTTGTGTCTGCGTCCTGTGTCTGCCTTGTGTCTGTTTCCTGTGTCTGTTTCCTGTTTCCTGGGTCTGTCTTGTGTCTGCGTCCTGTGTCTGCCTTGTGTCTGTGCCTGTTTCCTGGGTCTGTCTTGTGTCTGCGTCCTGTGTCTGCGTCCAGTGTCTGTCTTGTGTCTGCGTCCTGTGTCTGACCTTTCCCTTTTATACTGGTAAATATTGACTGATTGATTGATTGACGTTTTTTTAAATTATACGCCATTACTTCGCTTAAAGTTAGTTTCCATCATGCTGTGGCGTATCTTTTCCCTGACGTGGAATACCGTGTCAGCGTGGGTGTATCTCAGGAGCTTTCATTTTGAAATTTGTTCTTACGTGAGCAATTCCTAGTTGAGTGGGTGCTGTTGAACGAGGTTGTTGATGCCGATTCTGTATCCTCCCGGGAGCAGGACTTGCTGACTAAAGTACTTAGTCGCCTTGTGACCATTGGCAACTGACACTTTAGAGCCACCTGGTCTTTAAGAATGGTAGGATAGAAGCAAAATGCGTTTGTGCGATTGATAAGGATTGACTTGTTGAGAAACCATCTTTGTCCCTTTTTTTCCGACCTTTCTGTGTGTCTCTAGACTTCAGAACTCTGTGGTGAGGGACAGCTCGTAGGTTTGGAACAACCGTTTCCGTACACAATCAGAACAGAAATAGTTGAACGATAGGCGTGTTTTGAGCTTGCACACCAATAGAAACTGATGATGCACCATCGAGGCGAAAGTCACTTGTACAGCTCATTTTTTGGGGAGCCACCATGAGGGCCAACCAGCTGA
>LRSR01002285.1:0-11735 GCA_001579985.1 Hypsibius dujardini
CTGCCTGTCTGTCTGTCTGTCTGTCTGACCGACTGTCGGTATATGCGTCCGTTATACTGATTCCGATGCGGGTAAGTAAAGAGCTTGAATACCTTTCGTGGATGCACCACCAAAGTCACGTGGCAGTCGTGACTGGTGGAAAACTTCCGGAAGCCTTCGATCAATTGGTCCTGCTTGACGATCCGGTCATGGATGGTTTTGAAGTTGGTCGCGCCCATCATGAACTGTAGGTTGTCCACGATCACATGCTCAATATCGTGGACATACACCGCATGCAGCATTGCCTGCAACGAAAGGCAAATTGAACTCTTCTATAGATAATGTACAGCACTACTGCTAGTGCACTGCTAGCACTAATGGTAGTGCACTGCTAGCACTAGTGCTAGTGCACTGCTAGCACTACTGCTAGTGCACTGCTAGCACTAATGTTAGTGCACTGCTAGCACTAGTGTTAGTGCACTGCTAGCACTACTGCTAGTGCACTGCTAGCACTAGTGCTAGTGCAGAGCGCTATTTTTGGATTCAGAGCGGATTATTTTTACCTCAAAAACGTTATCCAACGTTTCCTGTCCGTGAAATGCCATGAAGTACAGCGCCAGTTGTTCGAACTTGTCCGCCCACAGGTCGAATTCAGTCACGTTTTTTTGCATTGATTTCCTACACAGAAACAAATGCAAAAACATAAACACATTAATCAATATTCAAAAATAATAATATTCAAAAATAATAATATACAAGCACATTGAATTTAATGCTTACCTGGCAAATTGGTTCAGCATAGTTTTCGCCAGACGGGAATTCTTTATTTCAAAACTGCCCCACAGTGTCCGTAGCTGAAGACAAGAAGGAGTTTCTGACTTGCCCGTGCCATTCGTCATGGGGAATTAAGAGCTTTTTTACCCCTTGATTGCACAAATCGAGTGAGTATTCACTGAGAAATGTGGTTTTGCCCGAACCGGTCGGTCCGGTGAGAACGGTCAGTTCGCCGCGTCGGTGTCCCTTCAGTATCCGATTGAGGGCGGGAAACCTTTGCCACTGAAATGTTTTTTAAACAAGCAAACTTTAAAGAAGGAAAACGTAAGTCAAAAACAATTTTGTAAATTTATAAAATAAACTTTGAAACGAGATGGCAGGAATTTATATCTCAGTGTTACATGTGCAGACAAAGAAAGAGAGCAGCTGCTTAGCGCCTAAAAGGTAACTTCACTCACCCGAAGACCTGAAAAGTCTTCCCGATTGGTGAGCTCATTCAGTACATCGGAGCGGAAGGAGCCGAAAGTGACCACCGATTTGTGCGAGACTGGCCGGGCTTTGAGGATAATACCGTTCACTTCAGTTCCGGATTGGAAAGCGTTGAGCGCTCTTGTCGGGCACAGTTCCGGTCTGGCAAGATCAAATGACCACAAAAGTCAGAACGCGTTCATCCATCAGTCGGACGGGCAGTTCTTACGAGACCAGGTGGCAACGCTTTTCATCCAGCTTCCGCGAAAATATCTTCGCTGCCTGCCACGAGCGGTTTCCGCTGCCGTCCAGCCATAAGACAATTTTAGAAAATTGTTCCAGAAGCGGCAAAGCCTAGAGCAAAGCCCAGATATACAATCAGACCAACAATAAAATCAGAAGGACTCAGTAGAGGGATAAAAACTCACTTCAACAGGGAGGAGGGAGATTCCTTTCGGTAAGGCGACAACGGGTTTACCGGTTTCTTGACGAATGATCATCGCATCAAACTCATTAGATGTGATCACCAACTCGGTGGCCTTTTTCGGTATAAGATTCCATCCAAACAATCCCAGAACACCGGCTTCTCTGTATAAAAATATATAGAGCTTCAGAGCTAAGTAATAAACAGAGAAAAAAACGTGAGACAGATAAAGACACTCGCAAGCACATCGAGAAATAGGCTTACGTCCCGGCAGGCAGACAAAAAACAGGTAGGAATACAAATATGCATAAAAGTAGACGGGCAGACAGATGAACAGACAGGCAGACAGACATGAAATTAGACAAACAGACAACAATAAACGACATAGGGAGACAGGCACCCAGATACACCAATAGGCATATTGACAAAGTCAGACAAGTAGATAGGCAGACAGACTTAGAGAAAGACAGATACAAGGAAAAAATAAACATACCGAAAGACAGACAGACAGGCAGACAGACAGGCAGGCAGACAGGCAGACAGACAGACAGACAGACAGACAGACAGACAGACAGACGGACAGACAGACAGACAGACAGACAGAGCAGACATAACTGGGACAGACAGAAGGATCCCAAGTGAGTGTAAACGTACTTCGGGAAAATCTGCTCCGTTATCACAGTCTCTTCCGGCAGCTCCCGCACTATCATCCGCTTGTATCCACAACACTGATTTTGGTTCGAATGGTATCGCGGGAAGAATAAGTCTCGCTTGTTGCTGTACACCTGTACGCCCAGTTCCATGAGGGTGGACATTTTCAAGCCCTGTTCAAACAAACAACCCATCATACGCCGACTGGGCATGGAGTCCAGCTCCAGAATCATAATTCACCAATCAAACTGCGGGTAGATTGCTCACTTGAATCTGATGCAATTTCACAAGGTCGGCAAACTCAGCGGCAGACAGGCTGGTGAGACAATGTGTCAGCCGCCTCTCCTCCTCTGCCGCCTCAGACGCGTCGTCCAATCCGCGCAATCTTGAGTGCACCGCATTCCTGAAATTGCATAATGCCGAAAATACAGTACGGTATACGATTAGCAAGTACAGAAGACAGAAATGACAGAATTCACAATTCACAACCAATTGATTGATCAATCAATCAAGCCAAATTGATTGATCAATCAATCAATCATTTGAAGCTGTTTTCCTGTCATTGAGAGATTGATCTGGATTCTTTACCAGTTTAGCCAGCAAATGCAACGGTTTACGTGTACCGGTCTTATTACCCACATTAAATTAGCACATTTTGAAACTAACTTTTCCGAGTCCGCGGGATCACCATGCTGAAATGCGTCCACCACCGCCTCGAACTGCTTCCACGTGCCGGACCAGGTGCATTCACTGCAGTTGAAACTGCCGGTGGCACTGTTGATGAAAATTTTAGCCTTTTTCGCGGTGGGATTTTGACATTTCCTACATTGTGTGCAGGCCGCGGAGTAACAGGTGAAGCCCTAAGAAGTGGAAAACTCACTTCAAACATTTCAGCCAATCAACAATCAGCCCATCAAATCAACCTTCGCAACACACTGTTCAATACATCAATCAAGTCGTTGAAATGTCAGAAACCAATTAACTCATCAATTCACCAATCAACCAAAGGGAGACTTGCCTGTTTGAAGTCAATATTCTGTGTAGTTAAAAACGTGCGGATTGCGGATGGGTTGACGTTTAACGCGTCCTGACCCTCCTCACTGATGTCGTGAAAATAGCCGCGTCGGACTTGCACATGCGGCGGGCGGTGTCCAGAGGCCAACAGCTGAGAATTCGGCGCGTAAATTGGCGTTTGGAATTTCATGGAGAGCTTGATGAGATTCGGCAGCGAGAGGACACTCTTCATTCCTCCCTGATGGCGATCGCGGTATGCCCGGCCCAATTGTCAGCGGATGAAGGAGTCTGCGGAGAAAGTGTTTGGTTGAGATAGGTTGCAGAGTAAAAAGAAGAACGGAAAAAAAACCGAAAGTTCTTATTTGTGCCAATGCGTATTCACTGGAATCTCCAGACATTTGGTGGAATCGTAATTCAATACTGGAATTCCAGCAATCGGTGTGGAGTTTGGGATCGCTAATCAGTAATCAGTCCAATTCTTTTTCTATGAAGCACCAAATCCACTTCCACTTCTCCGGAGAAACTGAAAATCAGGTCCACTTAACCAATTCCATCGGCGCTGGAACCTTTTCTGGACGATTTTGCTGATAGCAGCTTTTCTTTCTTTTTCTTCCCTTTTCTTCCTCTCCTCTGCTGTTCATTTTACCACAACGCCACTGGCGCATCAGTTAAAACACGGTTTTTTGCAAATTTTCTATGGTATTTTAGAGAAATTGGCGTTTCTACTTCCATAACATTTAATTTTCTGCATTCGAGACTTGGATCTCCACTACGACAAAAAAATGTTCCGAAGTTTTGAGCTAGATAAGATGCTGTATGTGCATCCGACCTTCCTGGGATGTTGGTATCGCGACGCATATTCGACTGCCCGACATCTCCTCCAAGCCCAGCTGGTTGGTCACGTAAGTGCTTCGTAAGGACAACGGAAATATAAGATAAGGAATATTAGGCGATGCGTTCACTTGATTTGCTGATTGCTGATCCCTTTCAACTTTTAAGTCAATCATGCAATCGATCGATCACAAGCCTCTATTATAAATGGTTGATTGAGGCCGTTAACAAGGTTGCTTGCTTTTGTAGGTGTTAAAGGACATTGGCCTTGTCGTCATCATCGTCCGTGTTAAGAATATCATACCGGGCAATTTCGATCCCTCTGATGGCGGAGTTTTCGCGCGAGTTCGCTTTATCTGTTACGCGTTTTCGCCAGGTAGGCCTTGAAGTCGTTTGTTTTCCTTTCATTTAAGCACTCGATCGCTTGATTGACTCGACTGGCGAGCAAGCAGTGTTTCTCGTATTGTGTTAGGTCGTTGATTGATGGATTGAGTGATTAACAAAACGTTGATTGATTTCACGCATTGATTGATTGATTGATTGGTAGAGCTTTACTTCTTCGGAGGATTTGTCGGGATTTGTTTTAAGCCGAAATACTTTCGTGTTTATTGAGTCCATGCGATTATTCTGTTTGTGCGGTTTTTAATGTTTGCTTTTCCTGTAGCTCTTAACAGTATCCTGAAAGGAAAAGTCGACAGCATTCACCCGGACCGGCTGACCGTTAGTTGCCTGGGTCTTCCCGTGGTTACGATACCTCGCACCCTATTTCCCGCGGAAACCGTTTACCACCCGGAGAAGAAGTCCTTCGTGTGGGCCAAAAAAGCACCCCTGTACTTTGAAATCAAACAGGACGATGAGGTCAAATTCACGGTGGCGGAGTTGACGTACGATTCCGGCCGGCCGATCGCCCTGCTGGACATAAGAACGGATCAGCCGAAAACCGAGGCTGCAGCTATGACTGTGGTGGGAGACATTCACTCCACTTCCATGGGTAAAATCTTTTTTACTGAAACAGCAATTCTAACCTGCAATTTTGGTCAAGACAGATTTTGTTACGTGGCGTTATTTAAATTTATTTGATATTACACATACGGACGGAATACTTGGCTCACCGCGTCAAGCCCTTGAGCTCTTTCAGTGCATTGCCGCCTGCAACGGCTGAGTTGAATGACCTGACTCGGCCAGCCAAGCATTTTGGTCATGTGTGTGGAAGCAGACGTAATTGACGGAATTTACTTTAGGAAGACAGGAAAAAAGGAACATTATTTAATACTATTATTTTTATTTAATTGGCTAAGCGATAATCTTTAATAATATTTAATATATTGAAGTAAAATCATAAAATCTTAAATAAAAGGCTTTTTAATTGATAAGTAATTTAATTTAATTTTTAATGTTAATTAGAAAACATTCAGTAAATTTTGCGTCGCTTTCAGGTCCGACTCATTGGTGGTCCACCAACGCGTCCAAGTCACCGCAGAGCCCTTCCCTGCAGGATTCAGTTGCATTATTGAACCAGAACGAAATCGATTTCATTAGTTTCATGCAGAAACTCAGAGTCCAAAGCCGTTGTTGACTTATAGTCTGAATTATTTGATATTTTACGTAGCCTTTTCTGTTCTTTTTCTTGTGTTATTATGATATCTTCTCACATTGCACGAGTGATAGTCGAGAAACAAGCTTAAAACTCAAAACTATAATTAAAATTCATGTACATGAACATGTGAAATGAAAAATCTCGATGCAAGTCGTCTTTGGTTCAGGTTGTCAAAACAAATTCGAAGTACTCGAAGGGGGAAACTTTCAGGCGTTGTGTGGGAATCGATGTGTAACAAACATATTAGATATGTACAAACTAAAATACTTGTATGGCAACAAAACGTTTCAAAAAAGCACAACTGGACGCAGGAATTAATCCAGCAAATCCTCATTTCGTTTACGCCCTCGGCGGCGTGGTTTGCTGGCGACGTCGCTGGGCGGTTCGTTGCTGGTCGAAACGGTTTTCCATCTCCTCCAGCAGTTTCGGACTGTAGCGGACAACTAACTTCACGCTCCCTAAATCGAGAAATCAGCACAGCATGACAGTACGGTGTAGCGATTGTTTCCAGGGCGATAAAATGTTACTTACCGGCAGCAGCTTTCAGGAGCTCAACTGCGCGTTCGTGGTGCTCCCCTTCCACTGCCTGAACAATGAAATTGACCACGTTGATCACAATTCTCAAACACGCTTCTAGTTTTTCAATCCATCAACTTGGTCTTTGTCTAGACAACTATCTATCCGCCTTCAAGAAACTGTCTGGAAGTAGATCTTCTGGTGTCTGCCTGTCTGTTTGTCTACCTGTCTGCCTGTCTGTCTGTCTGTCTGTCTGTCTGTCGACCTGTCAGCCTGTACGTCTTCCTGTCTGTCTTCCTGTCTGTTTGTCTGTCTGTCTGTCTGTCTGTCAGTCTGCCTATCTATCAGTTGATATATCTAGTGCTGGTCATTGCCCGTCTATGTGAGAAGGAACTTTTAATTTTGAACCCGTTCAAACAGGCTAACTCACCGTGCCATTGACAGACAGTAACTGGTCCCCTCTCTTCAGACCACCATGACGATCGGCCACTCCACCGGGAATGATGCGTGAAATATAGATGGGAGAGTTCTGCTCCTTCCCACCCATAATATTGAATCCCAATCCCTCCTCGGTTTTCGGCAAGTCCACCACCCGGGGATGTGCGTGACCCTCGCTTGCGGCAAACGCAGCAACGGTTGCCTGCAACGGTGCAATTGATCAGAAACGTCCAAACCTCTTCCATCACGAATTTCTAATGGTTAAGGACGTGTATGGTTGTGTACCTTCGCAGTCGCATTCGCCCGAATTTCGGGACTGTCTGTGTCCGGAACAGTTTGGTACACATACTCGTAAACCTCTCGAACCGATGTGCAGAAATCGCTTTGCAGCACTCGCTGAAGTGCTGTTAATTTCTGCGTCGGTAAATTACCATCTGAAGAAAAAGAAGACAATTGGTAGGTTCCGCCTCTACTATCATTATTCCGTTCAGACAGACGGGCATCAAATGCCAGCCAATGCTGCACAGACATTAGGTCCGACAGGCAGACAAAGAGACAGTCATAGGCAAACAGACAGACAGGCAGGCAGACAGACAGACAGACAGATAGGCAGAGAGACAAGGAGACAGGCTGACAAACAGATGAAAACAGACCGGCAAAATTGATGGACAGACTAGAGGGCCACAGAATGGAAACAAACGTTTTCCTTAGATTGATTGTTGATTGCTAGAACATCTGCACAGTGGATTTATTGATTTGAAGCATTAAACCTACTTCGTTTCAGACGCTCCAGCAATTCTATAGCTCGTTGGACATCTGAAGAAAAAAAATGATGATCTAAACGAGTAAATTTGCGTCCCTTTTCAACCTACCTCGAGCCAAATTTAGGTTGTCAATAGATCGAGAAGTCGTCATGATTCCAAAAATAAATAAATCCCTTCGAGCAGCAGCGTCAAACACAATTCTCGGGGAAGAGGACGACTTGAGATTATGAAAAATGGATTACGAAGCAGGAAGACACACTTCACATTGAACAGGAAGGCGAGTAATGTGCGCTCTCGGCGACTCCTCCCGAAAACGGCAAATGCTGGGAATTAAATCTCACGCATTTGGGCCACAGACACTCGCTCGATGAAGGCAGGCAAGGCAACTTGTCTCCTTTCTTCCCTGCGCAGCGTGAATGCGTGTTGGTTTTACTGCAGCATCCAATCCGCAAATGTGACAGCTCAACATGCAAATTGAGGGTATGAAGGAGGTTCCGACAAACACAAAACTTTGTCCCGTGCTCGCTTACAAACTGCAGAGGAGCAACTTACGCAAAAAATCGATTCTGTAAACACCACATTTGAAATTCCTAAGTATTAAGAGATTCCACTTCCACTCCCCCAAAATCAACGATTCCAACTCCAAAATTCTGGTTTTCGATGTTCCTATTTAAGACATATGTTTCTTTTATTTGTGCACTTTCTGTTTTGCTAAGCTACTCCGTTCTCATGTTAAGCCTTTGCTTTGTCCGTTACAAGACTCCGTTCCGCAAACAGCGGAATTCTTTCTTCACAGATCCCGCCGAGGCCCAGCCGGCGGACCGCTGCAATCATCTGTTTTGCAGTTGCGAAATCCTGGAAGGACCGGGCATTTTGCGTTTTCCTCGACATCCTCCCATCTAGCAGGTTGAAAATGGATTTCGCAAGACGGCCAGTTTCCCATCACATCAAAGAAGTCAGCTTTGAAGTTTACCCCAGCGAGGAGGCCAAGGCACTGAGCCTTGTCAGCATCACCAATCCACAATGCCTGGATTTGTTGGGATTACCCATTGTCAACGGCGTGCAGGACACCCGCATGGGTTCGTCTTGCCCCCAATTTTAATTTCTTTTCAATATTCAAATTCAGTGGTCATGCTGTGTTGCAGGTGTGACGGAGCGCGGCAGCACCTGCCCGGTGTGTTATCAGCCGTCACGCGGCTGCCCCGGTCATATGGGCCATGTTGTGCTGCCTGTTCCCATTTTCAATCCCATGCTTTTCCGTACGACACTTCAGGTTAGGCAACACGTTCCTCGGTTCGATTTTGTATTCGTTTGTGCGTTGAAATTGTTGGTTTCGACTAAAGCAGAGTTGGCTGGCGAATGGATTGGTTTGATTGATGTATTGATTCGCGGTTGGTTCACTGATGGAGCGCTCTGCGTTGATTGATTGATTGATTTGATGCAACCGCAGACGTAGATGACTGTACAATCGATAAAGATTTTCATTGCGATGTATTTGGGTCCGTGTCGGTGTTCGATTCCCGTGTCTTTTGTATCACACTGCAGGTTCGATAAGACAATCTCCGGTCAAATTTTGCATTCATTTTTGTTTGTTTCGGCTAACTTCACTAGTTAATCTGTTGATTGATGTCTTGATTCACTGCGGTTCATTAATCGGGCGTTATCGACTGATTGGTTCATTGATTGGTCTTTCGTAATAGTTTTATCAACTAATAGTTGTTTAATTGCCTGAACAGAATAACAGGCTGTCAGATTGATTTTTGTTTGAAATTGTGTTAAGCTTTGGAAGCGTGAACGGCGTTCTTATGTGGTTTGGTCCTTATGTGGAGAATTGGTTCTAATTTCAGATTTTGAAAGGATCCTGCTTCCAGTGTAAAGCTCTTCTGATCGATCCGCTGAAGATTCCTATTTTTCTGCGGCAAATGCATGCACTGGATTGCGGCAGCATGGCAGTAGCCTTGTTGATTCCGGAGTACGCGCAGAGCTTCACGGCGGACCCCACGTCGCGGCCGACCGACCTGGAAGGGAAGCTCGACGCAGTGATAGAGAGCTTACTTGGAAGTAGGTTATTGATTGATTGATTGATTGATTTATTTATTTGTGGTTAATTTGCGTGATTGAATGTTTTATTGCTAGTTATCTGGCTTGATTGAGTTCGTTTCTGTGATGTTTGTCATTGGCTGTCCGATAGGGTAACCTCCCTGCTTTTCAGAGCCCGGAACGGAGACTTCAGTCGAGTCGACGCAAACACGGGAAGAGCGGAAAAAGATTCTCTCTGCCTTCATGCACTACAGCTGGAAGAAGAACCGCAGCTGCCTGGTGTGCAAAGACAAAAACTGGCGGTTATCCGCTAATCCGTACGGCAACAAAGTCATGTACCGGTTCGGGGCACCTAGCAAAGAAAAAAAGCTCGCCACTAAGCCGAAGAGTACAAAGTACTCGTCCTTCTCCAGCGGAAGAGGCAAAGCAAAGAAGGGCCGTCAGCCGGAGGTTCAGAATATGTACGCCGATATCTTATTTTCTCTGTCGTTATACTTGTCCGGTTAAGAATAATTGATTTGATTGACACTTCAGGGAGGAGAAGCCACCGGAAGAGGGACCTACGAATGAACCGGAGGAAGAGAAAGTGGAAGACATTACCAACGATCCGCGAGCGGTAAGTCGGTTGCCCTGGATTGAATCCAAACGCGAAGGCCGAACGAAGGGACACCTGGGCAGGAAGATAGACTTGCAGACAAAGAAATAAAGAGGTGGTCGCATAAACAGACACGTAGGCGGGCAGAAAGACACGGATGCAGATACTAAAATATGGACGGACTATCAGGCAGATAGATGGACAGACAGACAGACAGACAGACAGACAGACAGACAGAAAGGCAGGAAAATAGGCAGGCAGACCAATGGATAGACAAACAAACGCAGTTTTTCAGACAGACATACACCCAGACAGACAAACAAACAAACGCTCAATTAGACAGTCAGACAGACATACACCCAGACAAGACAGACAGACAGACAAACAAACGCTGAATTAGACAGTCAGACAAACAGACGGACAGATAGACAACCAAAGACTCAGTTAGACAGATAGAATGAACCTCCCATACCCAGGGTAATTGTCAGGGCCGTTCAACACGGCCCGCTTCATCTCCTCAAGATTGTTCGGCGACACGACCGTGGGATAGGTGAGTTTCTTGGCGAACACCATGGGAATACCGATTTCGTTGAGGTTGATATACGGGTCGGGGGAGATGACGGTGCGTGCGCAAAAGTTGACGCGCTTTCCCATCATATTCGAACGGATCTTCCCTTCCTTCTTCTCGAGAAGCTGCAAGAATTTGGAGAAAAACATACAACGCAAAGCCCATTCTGATATGTAACGACACTTAAAACATCTAGCATGGTTGTGATCCCACCAATTTTCAAAGCTAAAAACAGTTCCTCATTTTTCACTTTAAATTAAAAGACGTCTTTCACAACATTTTTCAAGTGAAAATCGTTGATGCTATCCTTCCCCAAATTACACTTTCAATTGAATGGCATCAGCACACTAATAAACCGGAAGTCCGGGGGCGGGATCTCCGAAGCAGTCACCAATGAGACTCATTCCCGGTCAGCTAATGACCGCTCCCGCGCCTCCGAGAACAATTATGCTGATGCCAATCAGTTTCAAATAAAATTTAGTCTTAGGGTTGCGTCACAAAATGTTCCATTTAACCACTCTGCGAAAATCCAAGGAAAAATAACTGTTCCTTGGTTCTCTCGAATTGTTCACAACTTTCAAAAATAAAAGTAAAATAAAAATAAAATCGAACCAGATTCCCTTTTATCAGTTTACCTGTTTAATTCCTTGTGCAAATTCGGGATTCAGTCGGTCCGTTTCGCCGTCAACAATGGCATTGACCGCGGTCTGGAGAAGCGCCACAGCCTCGTAGAATTTCAGTTCCAACGTTTTACCGGGAACTTTCAACAGATTGGTCTATATGCCCACAACGAAAGCCAAAATAAGACGAGTAAAGGATAACAGGCAAACAAATAAATAAGTGCATGGGATGACCTGCCAGTCTTACAAATTTAGCCATTTCCTGGTCCGTTTTGCCCTCCTGCATCAGCCGTCGGATGATGCGGATGTTGTTACACGCCCCCACGATCCGCTCAATGTTCTTCGTCTGCACGTGCGCGAAGCGGGAGTCCATCAAGACGCGTTCCTGAAAGAGAGCAATCATCCATCGCTTCTTTTGTGACAGAATCCAGTGTATGTTTAATTAGAAAAGTCAAG
>LRSR01002286.1:0-15477 GCA_001579985.1 Hypsibius dujardini
AAGCGATGCTGGAACAGGAAACGGCGGAGGAGCCTGTAGCGGAGTGACGCTCACCACATTAGCCGCTATCTCTGATTCCACTGGAGGGGCGACGGACGTCGAAGGCGCGCTGGATCTCACCGCAGATGAGACGGTGGTTAGAGCGGAGACTGGCTCGCCGAGACCAATCAACCTACAATAGAAAGTCGTAACTTTTACATATGATCTATATGGGCTAGCAACAATTGTAACGAGAGGAAAAGGATCTCGATTTGCAGGACTGATGAGATGAGTCCGGTACCCGACGCACTCGTTTGATTGATTGATCATCGATTTGCACGACTGATGAGATGAGTCCAGTACACGACACACTCGTTTGATTGATTGATCATCGATTTGCACGACTGATGAGTCCGGTACACGACGCACTCGTTTGATTGATTGATCATCTTTCCTACTAACCCGTCAGAGGCATAAACACATTAAAAACAAGCCTAATTCCTTACTTTTGCGTGATTTCCTGCTGATGATCCAAGCAAAGCTTACCGCATCGTGTCTGAGCACAGAAAATATAATTAGGTGAAATCTGAGAAGAATTTAAAGCTCTCTCGACACTCGACACTCGTCAAACTCAAATTACAAAAACCTTTAACATCAATCAATCGATCGCGCGTTATGTCCACTGTATTTTTCCGTATGTAATAGTACAATACAGTACTGTACTGTATATACTAGTATATGGATATATTGTTATTATCGCGGCATTAAAATCAACAAATCTACCGGTGGAATCAAGAATCAACTGAACAATCCCTCAAGTTGCACATGTACTGTAATAGCTTACAACAGTACTGAGGAGCTTCCTTAGATCCGAGACGGAATTCGTTTGCTCTAGCGCCAGAGAGATAGAGTTAGAAAATTCTTCCTTGTGGTGCGCTACATCTCGCATGATGGCGTTAAAAGAATCCGACATCTTCGTCGACCTGTAAACAACCCACGCTTATTAATTCTTCAGCTTCAGATGAACGAAGAATGAACTGAATCGAAAACCAGGAAAAAGGACAACGGGAAATGTGCTTTCGTTCAGTAAAACTATTCAATTTGGCCCTATCGGCCCGCCATGTAGACTTCGCTGACTCATGCTTTGCACTGTGAGTAATAGACTGCAACACAGAGCTCACCACACGCCAAACAGTCAAAGATTTTTTTGCAGTCTTAATTAAATAAAAATACATTCTCAGTGCTACTATTACTTCTTTTACGTTACAAGTTTTGTATTTTTAAAATGAGCGGGGAAGATCGCTATTTCCGGAACGATGCCGAAGATTATTCGCCAGCAGCGGCATCCAAGTTCATGACCGATAAGGGAGAAGTAAGTCAAGCACCAAAACGTTTCGGTGTTTTTTAGTCGATGTGTTTCCCCTGTCAACTTCTCTTACAGCTGACGAATGATTTCAAGAAGGATATTGAAACGGAAATATCTCGGCTATGTATTAAGCTGGAGAAGAGAAGCGAGGAGATGAGTGCGAGCGATTGTTCGGTTTACACTGGTCATCCAGGTTGGTTAAATGAAGCAATCAATCGAATGGTGTCAATACTATACGTTCCTCGTTATTGCAAACTTACGAAACTAAAAGATCCCCAGATTATTTGCCAGATTGTTATCTATAATTTTTATCCTCATTTATAAAAGTAATCTAAAAAACTCCGCAGTTAATTTATCCGATTGTTGACTATTATGTCTGTTTTTTGTCTGTTTGCCTGTCTACCTGTCTGCGCCTGCCTGCTCGCCTGCGCGGTTTATCCGCTTGTCCACATGAGTCTGGATCGCTGTCGGTTCGTTTGTCTGTCTGTGTCTCTTTGTATGCATGTCTGCTTGTCTTTCTGTTTGCAAGGATATCTGTCTCTCTGTCTGTCTGTCTGTCTGTCTGTCTGTCTGTCTGTCTATTTGTATGTCGGTCTGTCTGTCTGTCTATTTGTATGTAGGTCTGTCTATTTGTGAGCTCATTTTTACTCTTTCTTATTGGCTAACGTGTTTGACTTGTGACATGTCTGGTTCTTATCGAATCTTTACCTTTCAGGCATTGCGCTCCTGTACATGCACCTATATAAGAACGTTGGACCATTCCAGAAATTCAAATACCTGAAAGTGGCTCTATCCCATGTCGAGCCCCACTTATCGAAGCTGAAACTCCGACGTCCCTCTTTTATCTGCGGAGAAGCGGGATTGCTTGCGGTCGCTGCTGTCTTACTGAATCAACTTAATATGAAGGACAAGGCGGAAGACTGCGTGAAGAAGTATGTTAAAATTCGACGCAAATGTTCCTATGACAGAATAGCATTTAGTACAAGGATTCTCCACTAATAGCTTACTGAAGTTCGGACGGGAAGTGTCGGATCAAGACGACAAAATGCCAGACGAAGTACTCTATGGCCGGGCAGGATACTTGTACTCACTGCTTTACGTCAAGTCCCTCTATGATTCCAATGCGATCTCTAGTGCAGCAATCGAATCGGTGAGCTTCAGTGAGACGGCTGAATTTGCCAACAATTGGGCCTGCCCGTTGTTACGGTTGCTTTTATTCCACAAACTTGTCTGGTCCGCCTTTTCTAAAAACCTCTAGTTACAATCCTCGACAAAATTGAGTACACTGGAGGGTACGGGGTATGGGCAAAAGGGGCGGAGCAGGGGGTGACATGTTTGAAAATGGAACAAAGCAGGAACAAAACAACCGCTCCAGGTCAGGTGGTTGATTGTTTGATTGTTTGAAAACCACTCTTTGCCCCGCCTCTTTTGCCCATTCCCCGGACCCTCCAGTGTATTCAATCTTCTCGTTGACTGTATGTTCATATTCAATTTCGATTTGTTTCCCTAGTCGTGTGCATTCGTTGATCTGTCTCGATGTAGGTGATTGAAGCCATCGTTTTATCCGGCAAGGGTTTATCACTGGAGGAGAAGAGCGAATTCGATCTGATGTACAAATGGCATGACAAACACTACCTGGGCGCGGCTCATGGAATGGCTGGGATACTCTACATGTTGTTGCAGGTACTTTTTTCCCCGGTGAAACTTGTGTGGTTTGCGTATGTATTCTTAATTAGCTAGCTCCTTTTGATAGGTACGACGTGATCTGATTGAGGAATACCTGGATAACCTCATCAGGCCGACGATTGATCGCATGATGACGTTACGGTTCCCCTCGGGGAATTATCCTTCGTCCGTGTCCAACACCACTGACAAATTGGTTCAGTGGTGCCATGGAGCGACGGGCTTTGTACTGCTTTTCTGTCGGTGTTACGAGGTAATTTCACGTAAATGTGTCCCGCTCAGGTACTCGCGCTAGAAAAGTGATTCAAGAGTGAAGGGAACTTGTGAATAACTTCTGTGGATAGCGATGATCAACTAAATCGACAAAATAGGCAGATTACAAGACGGACTGTCGTAAACTGGGAGGGACAAATGCCAATATGCATTGCCGCTGTTCCATTTTCTATTACATTTGCAGATTTTTGAGGATAAAAAATATCTGAATGCGGCATTGGACGCTGCCGATTGCGTTTGGGAGCGAGGTCTTCTACGCAAAGGTTACGGCCTTTGCCACGGAGCTGCCGGTAATGGCTATGCATTCCTGGAGTTGTTCAAAGTGACGAAAGATCCGAAGCACCTCTATCGAGCTGTAAAGGTACTCCTCCCTGAACTCGTTCTATACGACACATGGCATCCGGCTATACTTCACTTATGCCTTTCATGTGTACCGTTTACAGTTTGCAAATTTCTGTATGGACTACGGTCAGCACGGCTGCAAATCACCAGATCGGCCCCTGTCTCTCTTCGAAGGTAATATGTGTGAACTGGTTGTACGATGTAGTTGTCTCTGACATTTTGTGGAAGAGAATAATCATTTCTCGAGATGGATGGACACAGCGCAGATTTTCGGAAGGATAGTAAGCAGATGGGATAGTTGAGTATTCAGACATCACTTGAAAGTCGAAAGCAGATAATGAAGTAGCCGGCGTACTCTAAGCCAGAAGACCCAAACTTCTGAACTTCTGTTGAGAGTTATTCGCAATCCCTCTGCGATGTCTATGTGGGTAGGTTGTGATATCATTTGCTTTTTCACGTTTCACAGGTCTTGCTGGAACAATCTACTTCTTGACCGACCTCCTGAATCCCTCCAAGGCAGCCTTCCCAGGGTTCGGACTGGACTAAGGCTGGCTGGTCACATGGTCCCATGGTTCCATGGTCACATGGTCACATGGTCACATGGTGCCATGGTGCCATGGTGCCATGGATGACCGTTTTTGCACAACATCCCGTTTTTTATTGCATGATACCGTTCGACATCCTGGATTCCAATGGCGAAAGACTCGTTACTTTCACCGGCATTCTCAAGCCCCAAGTCTGAGACACTTTTTTGTTGCCGCTTTTTGTTTTGCTTTTTTTATCAAACTCCTTCGCAGCAGGGATCCGCGTTTTGTTCGCCGAAACTGCTTCACTCCTAGTCAGTGGGTGTGAACGCAAATCGAAACCGTACTGCACGGCCTACGGAGTCACTTACTTTCCTTCTGTTTGCAAGATGCCTCAATAAACATCCTCGGTCAACTGCAGTGGAGGGGGAAGTGTGTATTTTTGGCGCTTTACTCAAGGAGGCCGCGAGACGCTGCGGCATATCATTAATCAAGTCTCATATCCGTTCGGATGGGCTGTAGAAGGGCAATATTTGAAGAAGATCCTTCGGTCGCGCTTGAACTCCCTCATCCCTTGGCACATTTGTTTTTATTCATCCATCTTAGTAGATCCACATCATTGAACTGTTCCCTTCTGTCATCATTTGGGATGAATCCAATTTAATCATGCGTTGCAACCTCCTATTCCTGTTTGTTGTTGGGCATTGTCTAGAATTAACGCCAGCTCAGCCGAATGACCCTAATAAGCTTCCATCGTCGGACGGGCGACGACTCTTTGATTCCCTAATGTCGGGATATAACAAGTTGGTCCGGCCAGTACGGAACGACACTATGAGTCTTGATATATCCTTGGGAATCAAGCTCACCCAATTGATCGACGTGGTATGTTCAATATTCGACCTTATTTTATCTATTTGAATTATAAATACTAATTTCCGCTACTTTTTATCGTGTCACGTCGCGCATTTTCAATCAAAAGTCATTTAGGCAGAGACGATATGCAATAATGCAAATATGGAATTGAGGAGGTCAATATGAATTTAACTGTGAAGGATTGCACAAAATTCAGAACTCAAAACGGGGCGACTTCGGAATTGAATCATCAAATTAAAACGGTTCTTAAATTGTTTTAGTATAATGTGTTTATTTGAAATGTGCACAAACTCTAAGCACGTTGTGGAGTGCCAGCCTCAAATGGTTTCAACCATGCTGAAAGGCAGGCCATATCTTGCTACATCTGTATTTTTCTTTCTGTTCAGCGTGGACTAAAAATAGATGTCGCTGTGAAATTGTGATGTGTGTTTTCATCGCACAATTTTCGCTCCATTAACACATTACCACGCTCCCCCTCTCGCATCGCCTCGGCCTTGCCGGTCAATTTACAGAACACTTATCGCGCACAACATCCACTGTGTGACCTAACGAACCGCCAAATTGGCTCTCCCGGGGATGGGGGATTTTTGTTTGCTTTGACGGCATCCCCCAAAAATGTGCACGAACTGTTTCCATTTTTTTCAGGACGAAGTGGACCAAGTAGTTCAGACGAATATTTGGCTCCGACAGGTACGCTTAAAACAAAAATGCGTTTTCTATTGCCAAGTAATGCAACAACTTGACGACACACAGACAAGTAATTGACTCGGACGGAGTCCCGGTAATTTAGGAGCTTCATGGTTTTCACGTAGGAATGGAACGACTATCGACTGCAGTGGAATCCCGATGAATATGGCGGGATGAAGACCTTCCAGATTCCCAAGGACATGCTCTGGATACCAGACATCGTTCTGTATAACAAGTAATTCAATTTCTTATACTGTAGTGCCACAATTAAAACGGTCGGTTAAGCCCTGTCTTCGTCGTACGCGCCGCTGTCATGAGTTAGCGCTCAGCCAAGACACACAGGCCGAATGCACTGCCCAGGTTGTAAAAACTGACCGTTATACAATCAACGACAGGATTGAGTAAACTGGAGGGTCCGGGGTATGGACAAAAGGGGCGGAGTGGAGGGTGGTCAGGGGATGGTCAGGTAGTTGAGTACACTGGAGGGTCCGGGGTATGGACAAAAGGGGCGGAGTGGAGGGTGGTCAGGGGATGGTCAGGTGGTTGAGTACACTGGAGGGTATGGACAAAAGAGGCGGAGTCAGGTGGTTGATAGTTCGATTGTTTGAAAATCACCCCACTCCCTACCCCGCCCCTCTTGCCCATTCCCCGGACCCTCCAATGTACTCAATCTTGTCGTTAACTGTAATCGTGACACTACAGTACCATATACTATGCCACTTTTCATCTAATTAACATTAGTCCGGTATATATATATATATATAGTGCGGATGGTGACTATGAAATCACACTCAAGACGAAAGCTGTCGCCCGATGGGACGGCCAAATCGTCTGGGAACCTCCTGCTATTTACAAGATGAGTCTCATAGTCATACTAGTACCAAGCAAACGCTTTGGGTTGAATCACTACTTGGGTTGAATCAGTCGGGTGGCGGAGGGCGCCACGAGTGTAAATTGTAAACAACACTCATTCAGCAATGCACACACCGCCTGCGGCGCCCTCCGCCACCCGACTGATTCAACCCAAGTAGTGATTCAACCCAAAGCGTTTGCCTGGTATTAGTTTGTGCGCTCTGTCGGCTGACTGTCCGTGTTCTATACAGCTATTGTCTGATCTTGGTGGAATACTTCCCATATGTAAGCAGCTGCTCTCCGTAAAAGACCACCAAAACACAACTAATGTACGGTATTTTTTGGGGTTTCCTTCTCTTTAGGACCAACAAACATGCAAATTGAAGGTACGTACATAGTTTGACGTACTCGGCGGCAAACGAGATCGGGCAATGCTTTTGGTTGCGACACAGTTTGGAACCTGGAGCTACGACGCGGACCAGATCAACCTCATCCCCCTACACGGATATGACGGGAACGATTCTACGATCATCCACAACGGAATAGACCTATCTGATTTCTATACTAGCATAGGTAAATATTTGCAATGCATATATCCGAGCGAAAACACTCGGCTCTTCGCTGCTCTGCTTAAGCTGATCAGAGAGTTCACTACACACTGATTACCGTTTTCTCTTGCTGCTTAGAATGGGATGTAATGTCGGTAAGTATTGACACGTTCAAAGCTTTAAATCAACTTCAGGGATCACGAAGTACCGGGATACATTATTAAGCAATGTCTATAAAAGGTCAGCGCGAAGCGCAGCGAAACGGTGTACCCTTGCTGTGTCGAGAAGTACATAGACATAACGTACACGTTTTCGATCCGACGAAAAACCATGTACTTCACCGGTACGTTGATCTTTCTCGATCCGTCCCTGCAAGTACAACATTATATTCTTTCTCTCTTTGCAGTGAATCTGATCATACCCTGCGTGGCTATTTCTTTTCTGACCGTTCTCGTCTTTTATCTCCCAAGTGACAGTGGCGAAAAGGTAACGTACTAGTCCTTGTACTCAGTGCCGCGTATAAGGTATAAGGAAGTAGTCCCTCTTTGCTCATTTCAATTTTTGAGAACGAAATTCTGCAGGCATGAGGGGGTTTCAAAGAAAACAAAATCGTCTGCGGCGCTTGCACCTTCCTTAATCGCCCCCCCCCCCGAAACGCGTCTATGCTCGTACATCTAGTTTCGGTTTTTACCGAAATAATAAGAACCTTATTATATGTAACAGTCATTTCATGTTTGAACTTTGGCATCCATCAGTAATTGTATTTTTCAGATTACGTTGAGTATTTCCGTACTCATGTCGCTGACTGTGTTCTTCCTCCTTTTGGCTGAGGTAAATCCTACTTACTACAGAGTATTTTATAGGTCTGCGAAATATTTTGTACTTGTGGTTAGTGAGTTGATTCGTTGATCCATTGATTCGTTGATTCTTCTGTTCACTTTCAGAATGTTCCGCCAACGTCGCTAGCTGTCCCTCTGATCGGAAAGTACCTGGTCTTCACTATGGTTCTGGTCACGCTGAGTACCATGATCTCGGTCGCAGTTCTGGACATTCATGTAAAGGGCAGCAGCCAATTCATCACGCCAATTCATCACGCTTTTGTTTCAGCAGTTTGAAGCAAGTTCCTACCCTTGCAGTTCCGTCATCCTAGTACCCATTACAAAATGCCCGCTTGGATCCGTTGGCTGTTCATCGAAGTTCTGCCTCCCATCATTCGAGTCAATCGCCCGCTGCAGTACGCTCCCAAGGTGGAACACAAGACCAGAGTGCAAAAAGAGCGCGAAAAATTCCTCAAACGCAGCACCTACAGTTCGACGACGATCGACAGTGAGGATAATCCCTTCAACACCTACAATGAAACCTCGTTTGATACCGAAAGTTTCGTACTGGAAAGTTCTTATTCACCGGAAGTTGAGCGAGCCATCGAGAGCGTCAAGTTTATCGCTGATAAATTCCGAGATAATAAGAAGCAAGAAAATGTGAGTTTCTGTTCTCGAATGATCGTCCATTATTCTACTTAATACATATATCGGTACTCTGCCGTTTCTTAAACCAAAAAAGTCGCTTTTTTTAATCCCCTGAGAGATCTGTCAATGTGTATTTTTAGAGCATCCAAGATTGGAAATACGTCGCACGGGTCATTGATCGGTTCTTCTTGGTCCTCTTCGGATTCGGTTGCATCTTCGGCACCTTCGCGATCATCCTCAATGCGCCGTCCCTTTATGATGATCGCCGACCAATACCCTACACAAAGTGCACCAACTCTACAGATTTCTCGCAGTTGCCCGGATACAAACCCGAGGAGGAGGCCTTCCTGCGATCCTTCATTTGTTCTAGAGCCACATAAATTGGTTTCGGCGGGTCCCAATGATGATTGCGCCACTTGACCTTGACTGTGCTAGTACTGCGCTACTATTGTACATATTTTCAATAGTTCTTGGGAAGATTACTCACGTAGCGTCAAGTGCAGACCGAAAAGTGTGGCGTACTTTACACAGCGAGTAGCTTCCGGCTTTGTTGACACAAGTGCAGCGTGGGTGCTGTCACGATACCGTACCAGGCAAACGCTATGGGTTGAATCGCTACATGGGTTGAATCGGCGGGGTGGCGGAGGGCGCCACAAGTGTAAATTGCATGAGTGTTGTTTACAATTTACACTTGTGGCGCCCTCCGCCACCCCGCCGATTCAACCCATGTAGCGATTCAACCCATAGCGTTTGCCTGGTATATGTTATTTGGGACGGAATTATTTTACCGTTAATCCAAAGGTTCTTCTCTTGTTTAAGAACGATGTAAGACAATTATCAATACAATAATTATTTTTGAGTTCTCGCCAACATGGCCATGCTCGGATACCACCACCCGGATTACAAGTGAGAAGACTTTTCGCAGTTTTTAACAAGTTAAAGTACTAGCCATATCTGAAGAAGTGAGTAAGGTGGTAGTTTATGATACTTGCAATTTCCAACAGGAGGAACACTAGAGGCTGTAACGTCCATTTTCCGTATTACCACTCACTGAAGGACGTCGCGAAATTTGAAGCGAGACCGGATGATGTTGCCATCTGTGGATTCCCGAAATCCGGTATGCACACCAATCTTTTTTGAATTCTGCGCGGCATCACGATTCCTTCATCATCGTCATGCCTTAATTCAGGCACCGTTTGGGTATGCTCGGTTGTTGGATTGATCTTGCACGACGCTGACCCGTCTTTCCTGTTGGATGGTCCGCCGTTGGAGAGAAAAGTACCCTTCCTGGAGTACTGCACCCCACTCTTACAAAAGGGATATCGTGGCGTGGACACTTTGGAGCAGACCACTGGAAGACGTCTTTTCTTCTCTCACTTAAACTGCGACCTCCTTCCGCCCTCACTGCTCACCTCAGGCGCCAAGGCAAGTACCGGTGCATGACTCATTCGCTTTCGGCACAGACAATTCATCTAAAATGCTGTCATTAAGGAGTGGCCAGCCAGTTTTGATGTTTCTTTCTAATTTTAGATAATTTACAAAACAAGAAATCCGAAAGATTCGCTAATTTCTCTCCATTATCACCACATGGCTCGCCCGGCGTCCGACTACCACTGGGTCCTGGGCCAGATGGTTGACGATTACTCTGAGGATACGGTTCCGTTTGGACCGTACTTCGATCACGTCGCGAGTTTCTGGAAACATCGGGAGAACCCGAATATATTTTTCACTTCGTATGAGGCGCTACATAAGGTGCAACGACTTAAAACAAACACACGTCACACAAAGTTCACTAACAGTGGCGCCATCTGCTGTACCCACCTCTACCTTAACCTTTTCATCTTACTACAGAACCATAAAAAAACTGTCCAGGACTTTGCCAAATTTCTGAATCAGCCCTTATCAGACGAACAGATTGACACCATAGTTCGTTTGACCACCTTCGCTGCGATGAAAGAGAACCCAGTCGTCAATCGGATCGACAAAGTTGCGGCCGGCATTTTCAACTTTAACGTCGCACCGTTTATGCGAAAAGGTCCCCGCTTGTTTCGATAAATAACTATCCTGTCCTTTATTTCCTGAGAAGTGATGCAAATCCAAATGGTCTGGTGATTTAGATTATATTTTCTTTAGGAATTCCTGGCGGGTATGCGGATGACCTCACTCAACCACAAATCCAGAAGCTGGATAATTGGATTGCCCTCAACAAAAAGCGGGAGGACTTGCGAGGAATGACTTCTTTACAGGATTATTGATGACACAATTTCTCTTGTACTGTTAAAGTTTTAAGGCAGATGGAAGGCTGTCCGTTAAATCTAGATAACACTTTTAGCATCGCTATGAATGTATTTGCTTATGATACTGTGCTAGTACTGTATTTCCTCGATAGATAGCGACAGCGCATGGGTCACGTGACGTAATGGTTGCTCGCTGTTCACGTAAAGTTTCCCCCCTTTTTCTACCATCCCAACCAATCAATCATTCAAAGCGTTGCCTCGTGTCACAATCCTTCGTCTTCCGGTTCTGCAAAAGAGCTCTGGTTGAACAGACAAATATCCGAAAAAGACTCTTCATTTACATTTTTGTCACCATCTTCAGCCGGCGCATCAGATTTCTCTTGAGACACAATACCGGATGCAAGTAACAGGCATGGCATGCGAGATACAGGCAGAGCACACGCTAACGAGTAGGGGGAGCAATTTAACGTCACACAGCTCGTGCGCTGTCGCTATCTATCGAGGAAATATGGTACTGTGTATAATGATGCTCTTGTTGGTAGCGTATAATAATGCTAATGCATAATAATGCTCTTGTTGATAGCGTACTAGTATACTAGTATACTTTGTATGGCGGAGTACACCGTGAAACACAGTAGACATAATATCTTGCGGCACTTCCTTCAGACGCGTAACTATTACGACCTTGTTGTTAAATATCAAAGCGTGAGGAAAATTAATATGATCCCTAGGCTTCATCTCTTGCAAAACCCGTTTGGGACGGACATTAACAGGAAAGGAATTCCTTTCACGAATATTTACAGTATATAACCAGTCTAATCACATATGACATTATAGACACCGCTAACAAAGTAGACATCTGCTGACTGAAGAAATATGGCTTTTTATCTGCTCTTCCTAATGGTGTTCAGCGTTTATGTTATTTCGGTGGAATCCGCGTCACAAGGTTCGTAATCCTACTGTTGTAACATGGAAATGCGTCTAACGCTGTTTGCCGCAATTTTTTTATTTTACTCTTGTCAGAAATCGACACTAGTTGCTCGGCATACCGTAAGCTGGCTGAGACCGACTCCAGCAAGTCAACCGGCCCTCAACCGTCGAAAGTAGTGACGATCAACTCGAAAGCCGGTTCCAATGGACCATTCGGCGGGTCGTCCATGATTCAAATTGAAACGCCCAGTGCGGCGATTTGGATTCCGAAATGCGAAACTGGTGATTTCCAAAATATGCCCAATCTGCCGGCTTACTTGTCGCTACAGAAACGACAGTTGAATAACGAGCAGTTTTGCGTGATACCACGTTCGGGAGCCATTGTTTTCGATCCCGCCAAGAACTTGCCGAAGGGCGGCAAACTGCCCACAAAAATCTACTGCGAGTGCAACGTCTATAAAAACGTCTTCCATGGCGGTAGGTGAAGAAATACCTTCTTTTGCAGTGACGGTAATTTATTATGACGTGTTGATGGCGTTCCTAGCGCATGGACGTGGACTGAAGGGACCGGACTGCGATCCGATCGACGGTTCGTACAAACCATTACAGCAGTATCCCGACGGCGCCTGTTCCTGTTTCTCGAAGGACGGCAGGCTGCGGTCGTCGGACTACAAATGCGACAAGAAGGACCCCTGTACCAATGCGGTTTTAGTTTAACTCCACCCTTTCCTTAAATATGTTCCCCGCGACCTCTGCCAATATTGATCGTTAAGTTTATGCGCATTGACTTCACAGGCGCGCGCGAATCATTAAAACCTTGATAGGACAGAGATAAAATTTTCGTCAAACGCCGCTAACTAATTCTTGAAAGCTTGTTTTTGGGATAAAAAACAAGCACAGTTAGAGTAACCGATGTCTCCATGGGTCCGTCGTCTTCCAAGTAAACAGACAACTTATAATGCCAATTCCTTAATTGGTCCGGTGACCAAATGGACATTATCTGTCGCGCTCAACGTCAGTGTGCCTGAAAATTCACACATTGTGTCCACAATGGTTATGAACCGTTTATTTTCACCTGCGATGTAAACACACCTCCGGGTCCGCCGCTGTAATCATATCCCATGTAGATTCCCTTCACGAGTCCGCTCAAATATCCCTCTGAGTCACTGTGGTAGTCCGTTGCGTTATTACACTGCCACTGGCCCATTTCGAGGGAGCCAGGATACCCAAAACAACATGTCCCCATGTAGGCTCTCGTGGTGTTGGTTGTAGATGCGCTTGCATGTATCGGCCACGCCCCTTAAAAGCCAAATTGCTTACTTAATTTTACTTCAATCAGAATTTAATTTAATTTAATTAATTACAATTTAATACAAATGCAATGAGAATGTTACTCAATGGTAGAATTACCTGCGGCCCAAGTCCCCATGATCGGTTCGCCTGGACCCAAAATACCAGCCCACTCGTCGAGCTCGTTCGGATAGATTTCGTTGTAAGAGTCATCCATGGAATACGCCCGAATGCCGATGTAGCAGACAGTGGTACTGTCCGAGTAGAAGTTGCAGCTGAATTGGTCGCTCTGTGGATTGAAGGTGTGATTTCCCGTCTTTCCGGGTTCATTACGCTTCATTTCCGCGGCGCTAATGAAAGACTCCGGAAGCAAATCGACCCATTTCTTTGGGAATGAGTTCAAAATCAGAGTCTCTGGAAACGTATGATAAGGTATAGTATAAAAAGTTTAGTAATACTAAAAAAGGTAAGATTTAGTATTCTTTTTGCCGACTGTGCATGACACTGAACATCATAGACCGCAATAACTATTGACGGATGACGCTTGCGCATACCTCCGGGACCTCCGCTGAAATACTCCCCGACCACATCCAAACTCAATCCCACTCTAATCTTCCCGTCCTTATCTCTTGAATGCGGGAATTCGCTAGAGCAGAGCACCATCCCAGGAGGGTGATTGAACAAGCAGAGACTTTGCAGTTTTGCCTGGCCCTCTCGCGGACTGTGCGACACGTAGGTACCTACACAATTTCGACGCATGTTTACTTTACGCAGACAATCAACAAACGTGAATGGTCCACAGTATTGAAGGTCACTCAGCAAGCACCTGGCCAATCCTTCCACGTTCCGGGGACGGGCTCGTCAAGCTTGACCACGCCGTACCACGCGTCTATGAAGCGGGATTCTGCTGATGAAATGTCATCCACTTCCTTGTCGGGTCGTTTCTTGTAGCACAAGGTCGTCCGGTCCGAATGGAGTTCGCAGATGAAAAAACCGTTGTCTTCCCAACGATTAGGATCTTCATACATAAAATTTAAAAACTTTTCGCAACAAAATAGGTTATCAAAACCAGCAGACGTGGAAACACTAGACTCTGCGTACCTTCGGGTAAAGCCAAGATAGCGTTCGGGCTCAGACTAAGTTCGCCTATTTCGTAATATTCCATTAGAATTGACTTAATTGGTCTTCATGCAGATTAGTTGTGCAATATACACAGTATTCAATCAAACGGTTGCACACCTCCAGGACCTCCCGTGAAACGTTCACCCCGTTGGATTCCGTTAAGAAAAGTGTGCACTTGATCGTAAAGCGTCGCATTGGTATGGGCGGTTCCGTTGTTAGACACCAACGATGCGTGATAGAAGTCAATGCATTGGTACCCAGCCGAGCGATGGTTGAAAATACACGTCAATGGATTGGTGCCGTTCTGTTCAGGCATTTCTACAGGAAAGTTTTGTATTAAGCAAAAATTACAAATCGACCTTTCGTTGAAACTCGAACCCTTCTCTTCGAAGGTCCTTCTCTCCGGAGGTACATTACTTATTTGTTCAACCTGCCAGGTGCCGTTGACTGAGTCAGACATGTTGACGCAGGCGAACCACTCCGCCATCGTTTCCTGGAAGAGTTCCGATGCATTTCCGTTGCTTCTTCTGGGAATAGACTGGTGCTGCTTTTCCGAAGTATTGATACCCGGGAAGCACACCGTGCTGTGGTCCAAATAGAGCTGGCACAGGAACAAAGGAGGGAGCTGTTCCTGGTGGGTGTAGCCAAAACGAAGTATGCCTAATAATGTTCACAGTCAACGCAAAAAGACAACAGTATTACATATGAGTACTAATTATTAGAAGCGTATTTCTTACCCAATAAAAATAGGCAGGTAAGCGACGAAAACGTCTTCATCGTTCCGGGTCGTTTATTAGATATTCAATGTTGTTGCCGCAATGTCCCAACACAAGCTGTGTAGCATGCCCTTGGAATGTCCTTGCTTGAAAAGGGTTTGCCAGTTCGTCGGCAGGAAAATGTGACTTCTCCTGTCTCTCAGAGGAAAAAGTGATAGACTGTATTTCCGGCATAGAGCTGGGGAGCTGGTGGATCCAGACAAATATATACGGGATGGGTTGTTTACTTAGCAAAGTGTCGAACGGTGTAGTCCCCGGTGGAGTCAAGAAGAGATCCATTCATACTGAGTATTTATTGATGCTGAGAGGGCTTTTGCCTTTTCCGACATATTCACAGCTCAAGCATAACTCAGACAAAACTTCAAGCACTGCTACAATCTCTGGAAGAGTTGGCGAGAAGTCTTTATAACTGGGCTACCGTCTTGATTCGCGTAAACGAATGACCATAGTTTATTTAGAGGTATCGCACCGTATAGCAAGCATACCATGTGCACCGGTAAGAAAGCTCCTCCCCCCCAGCAAGAAAGCT
>LRSR01002288.1:0-11435 GCA_001579985.1 Hypsibius dujardini
ACAGACATGACTTGCATCCAGGCAGGCAGACAGACAGACAGACACACAGACATGACCTGCATTCAGGCAGGCAGACAGACAGACAGACATGACTTGCACTCAGGCAGACAGACAGACATGACTTGCATCCAGGCAGGCAGGCAGACATTTAGGTATTGGTACATCCTTACTGCAGACAATGTTTCCAGGCAGACAGACATTTAGACAACTAGTCATTCCTGAAACCTTGTCTCCTGCGTCAATGAATTCGTTCATTTACAGGCGGTGGCTGCCGTTCCCATCACGCCCGGTGGACCCATCGTCGCGGTCTTCCCGGCCGGCAGCAATGTCACCTGGACGGGCGCGTTACCCGAGACCATGTACCACCGGATCGAGTTCCAGTTCCTGGACTTCCAGATGAACCAGACCGCTCCGTTCGCCACCAACCTCGTCCAGAACCTCGAGATCTACACCAACTTTACCTTGTAAGTTGCGCCGAATGTTCCGTTAAATTAAGAACAAAACGTCTTCCGATTGTAAACGGAGTGAAATCTGTGCCTGACGTTCTGTTCCTTGTTCCTTCTTAGCGGGCCCCACATGACCTTCTCCCCCAGCTCCGAAAACCTCACTGAGGGAACCTGGTGTAAGCACAGACAGAATTTTTCGCTTTAATCAAATAAAAATAGTTTTCAAAAGAAAAAACGTTTCCAGCTGGACAGATTCCCTCGTCCGTGGAGGGATACACTCAGCTGTTTAACGGCCTGTACAACGGCGGCTCGGACAACAAGATCAACATTGATCGCACCATCACCGGCGACATGTGCGGCATGATCTTCGACGTAAGTCTCATCTTGATTTGCTGTGCCGCAATTTTAGCTCGAAATCACAATTGAAATTTTCCACTTTTGATCTTGCAGAAGGGATACTTCGACGTCTGGGTTCGTCCTACCAACGCCGCCACCGCTGGTGAGTCTCTTGGGGTCTGTCTGTTTGTCTGTCTGTCTGTCTGTCTGTCTGTCTGTCTGTCTGTCTGTCTGTTTGCCTGTCTGTCTGTCTGCCTGTCTGCCTGCCTGCCTGTCTGTCTGCCTGTCTGTCTGTCTGTCTGTCTGTCTGCCTGTCCGCTCATTAAGCTGAGCCTTAGAAATTAGGTTCTGTTCCTTTTGTCTTGATCAACTGTGAATGTCGCTAAAATCAAGCCTTGTTCCTTTTGTCATCAATAGGTGCGTTCCATGAGGGCTACTACACCTGCTTCTACAACCTCAACTTCGGAACCGCCCTCATCCACGAGGGAGAGTCCCGGTGGTCCGGCATCTTCCAGTGCAACTCCGGCAACCTCAACAACTACAGCTTCCGGTATGTTCCACCCCCTTTTAGCCTAATTGTTCCTTTTTTCGACATATTTACTCACCCTGTTTCGTCCATTTTTCAGTCTGTGGTACCAATACCGCTTCTACAACATCGAACCCAAGATGTGCACCCAGTCCGGATTCTTCCATGCTGGCATTTAAAACGCGCACCAGCACGTTGTTGCGTTCTTTTCGAACCCTTCGCAGTAGTGTTCTACCTGAGGTCAAAGGGCAAGCCAACCCGTTTTCTGGCGTCTTGAACGCCTAATGTTCCATTTTGTTCCATTTTGTTCGCGTTTTCTGGCGTCTTGAACGAATAATGTATGACTTTGTTCCTTTTTGTTCCTTTTTTGTTCGCGTTTTCTGGCGTCTTAAGGACCTAATGTACGATTTTGTTCCTTTTTGTTCGCGTTTTTTAGCCTTCGTTTTTATTCCCGCCTGGGCCGCACTGTGCTCTCGCATCGCGCACTGCAATCAGTATTTCCTGTTCTCTTGTGTAAAATACCTTTTTCCTTTGGCCTGAACTGTTTGCTCAAAACCTTCTCGAGCGTTGAACAACAAACGGCAACAAACACGTGTGGAGCCAAATGTACATGCGATATGACGGCTTGATCGGAAAAATATGAGCTGAAACTGAAATAAGCTGTCCGTTTCGGCGCCAGCTGATCACGTGATATGTGAATCACGTTTGTTGAAGCAGATAAAGTAAGAGGCAAGAAAAGGGCTAGCAACTTCCCTTATTAAAAATGTGCCCGTTCTAAGGGTGCTCTCAGGGTGCTCTAAGGGTGCTCTCAGGGTGCCCTAAGGGTGCTCTAAGGGTGCTCTAAGGGTGCTCTAAGGGTGCTCTCAGGGTGCTCTAAGGGTGCTCTAAGGGTGCCCTAAGGGTGCTCTAAGGGTGCTCTCAGGGTGCCCTAAGGGTACTCTAAGGGTGCTCTAAGGGTGCTCTCAGGGTGCCCTAAGGGTGCCCTAAGGGTGCTCTCAGGGTGCCCTAAGGGTACTCTAAGGGTGCTCTAAGGGTGCCCTAAGAGTGCCCTAAGGGTGCTCTAAGGGTGAGGTCACTCGTAATCTGGCGGTGGCAGTTTAGGACCATAATATGGAGCAGAGGGTCCGCCGACTGTTCTGCCGTATCCCCGTCTAGGTGGCGGAGCGAACCGATCACGCAGTGACTCGTCCGAATAAGGATTACCGAATGATCCGACTCCGCTACTGCTTTCAATGACCTTTGAAAAAAAGAGTTTCTCAGCAGGTGTTAATTAAATATCGATCCTCCAGCAGTCACTCTGGAAGTGGCCACAATGTGGAAAATTGGAATCTGTTCAGCCTACCGAAGATCCATCCCGACTATGTCCACTGATGCTGTAGTCTGGATCGTCATCGACCTCCGTCATCATGGAGACCGGGTACACTGGTCCGTCTCGGAACGGCGTTTTTTGTTCCACCCCGCGCAGTCGACTGAAGCGGCGATATCCCACTTCATCGTAGGCGTTCTCTGGCAGTTCGATCGCGGCAGTTCTTATGTGGTCTTGATCCAGTTGGGCATGCTTTGTCGCAGTAGCCCGTCTACGAATGAAAGAAAACGCTTTCCGTTTGCTGGGATAATAAACAGCGAAACAGACGGACGAACGCACAGACGGACCGACGGACCGATGGACCGACGGACGGACAGACAGACGCACGAGTGGGCAGACGGATGGACGGACGGACAGACAGACGTACGGGTGGGCAGACGGATGGACGGACGGGCAGACGACGGACAGACAGGCCGACGTACGGGTGGGCAGACGGATAGACGGATGAACAGACGGACGAACGGACGGGTGGACGGACGAACGGACAGACGGACGGAAGGGTGGGTAGACGGATGGACGAACGGACGGATGGACGGACGGACGGACGGATGGACAGGCAGACAGATAGATAGATACCCAGACACACAAGACCACTAGTTCAGTCTCAAAAGAGTGTGGACTACCTGCGCTGTGTCAGGAAGCAGAAAATGCCGAGCAGGACAACTATAATAGCGCCACCGACTCCCGAGAGAATGTAAATGAGTTCCCATGGGGTGTCGGAATCCGATGCCGAAGTACTCCGACAACTGCGGGTTTCACCAGGTACCCATGAACTGCCGGGTAAACATTGGCACGAGCTTTCCTCTGTTTGAGCGTCGAACACGCATTTTGTCGTGGCAGTAGGGAAACAAAAGCTTTGACCTTCCACGACACATCTGTCGAACGGCACCGTCTGGACCGTTATTGGCACCGGCGCTCCAGAAATTTCGATGGAATCAGGCAAGCTTTCAGCCATCTCGTCAATCTTAAGTCGAAGGTCTTTGCTCGTTACAGAAACGGTCTTCCGGCTGCGAAGAAGAATGTCGGCGATGATCGAGCCATTGCGGAATTCGATCACAACCGCATCAATATCGGAAAGGTCCACAACCTGGCCCGTTATGTTGCTCAAGACGGTCGCAAAATTTGATTTCGCCTAAAAAAAGGGTTGGAGCAGTTAGCGTGGGCGATAAACTTCCAAGTTCCGTTTTTTCAGAAAAAAAATTTACCCAAGCCGAAACGCTTTTTGACAGATCCTTGAAGTTCTGCGTGTAAGGGTCTGCCAATGCCGCGTCGAATGTGGTCTGCATACTAATGTGGATGTTAACGAGCACAGGGTCTATGAAAGCACAGAAACTGTTAGAGCGGTAGACATCAAACGGAGATGGTTAACAAGAAATAAGAGTATGTGTGAATTTAGCTGATTGGCAGATCTATAAACAGTGAAAGAATACTGTAGCTCTCTTTTACTGAAACTTACATTCAGTGCAGGGCGATTCTGTGCCGCTATTACCAGTTGAGCTTTCAAATTGGGAAAGAGGACACCTGCAAGACTTCGAAACATTGTCTTGTACGTAACCCATCTCACATGTTGGTGGGTCAGTCGGTGGGTTGATCGACGGTAGGTTTGTGGTCGGTGGGTCACTCGTCGATGGGCTGGTCGTCGGTGTGTTACTCGTCGATGTGTTACTCGTCGATGGGCTGGTCGTCGGTGTGGTACTCGTCGATGGGCTGGTCGTCGGTGTGCTACTCGTCGGTGTGCTAATCGTCGGTGTGGTACTCGTCGATGGGCTGGTCGTCGGTGTGGTAATCGTCGGTGTGGTACTCGTCGATGGGCTGGTCGTCGGTGTGGTACTCGTCGGTGTGGTACTCGTCGATGGGCTGGTCGTCGGTGTGCTACTCGTCGGTGTGCTACTCGTCGGTGTGTTACTCGTCAATGGGTCGGTAGTTGGTAGATTCGTGGTCGGGGTCTCCGTCGTCGGCGCAGGGGTTGTTAAACACTCTTTCTTGTCTGAAAATAATGAATTATTCCTTTTAATCCAATCTTTTTTGTATTACATGCACTCCATGTCTTTTTTAGACGGATTGTCGCTCATAGAAATATCCGATTCGTAGTTAATTACCTGCTAGTGTTTGTACCTCATCAAGACCAATTGTCTGCACAAAGGCGCTGCAATTGTTGTTATGGTGCGCAAAAAAGACGATGGAAAATGTTTCCGATTCAAAAAAGCTGCGTCGAATTTCTATCCAACTATCCGATTCAAATGAGGCGTAATCGGTTGCATTGCCCCATATCAGGCGACCGTCTTTTTCGAACAGTCCACTTGTTGTTAACCGATGCACTCGCACTTCCAGGTAGAATCTATTGGGATCGGTTTTGTCCGCCACCTTGATAACTCCGTGTAATCTACACCAAAAGGAAAGGTGAAATTTTGTACAGGACCCGTCAGAGACTGTTGTTCCGGTTTGGAAGCTAGCGGTCGCCTGAACAGGATCGATCAAGAGGGATGCAGAAGTTGGGTTGTTGTAATTGATATTGTTCCGTAAGCACTTGGATATCACGGCAGCCGCACCTAAGTCAAAGAAATGTGGAATAGTATTAACCACTGCTGAATGTACCGGGTTTGGGAATGCTTTTGAGACAAATTTAGAACAGGCATTTCCCGATCACTACTCATCCCACGGATTCCCGAACCCGGTCTACTTACATGTACCTATTTTTGAAATATGTTAATTTAGTCATACTGTAAATATTTAAGTATATACGTCTGAAATAATTTTAATTAGGGTACCACCCCTTTCACTCTTGTCTGACCCTTTTAACTTTATATTAAAACTAAATTGACAAAAAACCATCATCGTACCATTTTGCACTTCGTTAGCCTGCCCCTTCTTGTCCGTTCGCTCAAACTGATATTTATAGTAAGCAGCGTTAATCCACGGTGCTCCGTTTACGACTGGCCCTTCATGGCAGACCGGAAGCAATCGGAACGCGGCCGGTCCGGGCGGGGATGGATCAGCTTGCCGTCCGTCAAAATTGCAAGTCAGCCGCGAACGAATTTCCTGGAGATATCCGAGTGGGCAGATTGAGTCTGGATCGAGTTGGCAATCGCCCCTCGCGTCGTCTTCTAATATGGGTGAGAAACTGTCCACAGATGTAGGCACGACATATCCCATTCCTGAAAAGAGTCCACAGGGAAGGAGTATTGTTAGAGACATTGAACATATATCATATATATTTATTTATTTATTTAAGTTTTACGTGACTTACACGTCTTTTTCGTTGTCTGTCTGTGTGATCGGGACAACAATTATTTGAGGGGAAGGGGGTGTTTTTTGTACTTACCGGCGAGTCCACTGATGAGAATAATCCACAGACAGACCGTTTCCATTTCAATAATCCGATACATTCTTTATAACCATTCCACGCTCGAAAACAATCACTCTAATTTACGTCTTTTCTCGGACGGCAATTAAAAGTCACAAGAGAAGCCGGATATGAGAGACGTGCAATCGATGGAATTCCGCTTTCACTTCTTTCTACCGAATGAAATTATGGGTTTTGGAATGCTGCTGCTGATGCATGCGTTTGCTGTTGAGAATTTGCGGGCTAATCTGTGGACAAACAATACGCCTAATCGCGTTTGTGATACACCGGACCAAATACGTAATTCTACATTGTACACACACACACACACGCGCGCGCGCCCGTATTCCCCCGTTGGAGTACGAAGGTGTGTTAAATGGTGATAATGGATGCATTAGGTCATGCGTCTACTCACAGCATTAACAAACTACGTAGTATCAAGTACCGACGGAGACCGCCAGCCATAGAAGTGCCTGTCGGTTCAAGTGGAAACGGTCTGCCTGGAAAAGGAACGGTCAAACCGGGAACCATGACGGTCTGTCGGAAAGGTGGACGGTCAGGCCGTGAACCACGACGGTCTGTCGGACAGGTGGACGGTCAAACCGGGAACCATGACGGTCTGTCGGAAAGGTGGACGGTCAGACCGGGAACCATGACGGTCTGTCGGAAAGGTGGACGGTTCGGCCGGGAATCACGACAGTCTGTCGGAAAGGTGGATGGTTAATCTGGGTTCTGGACGACCTGTCTGAAAAATGGACGGAATGTCCGGACGTAGAGTGAACCTTGTGGGTCTGATCATCGGTCATCCGGACTGACCGTCAACCGCTCATCTTGTGGGTCTGACCGTCGTCATTCTGGATGTACCCTCATCTTCCGAACGGACCGTTAAAACTCTCAAGTAGACCGTTTGCTCCTGGAGTGCTCGTCCGTCTTCTTGACGGACCGTCGGCGAACCCTGCTGGTCAGAAAATTCAGGAGCCGCACTTGCTACACAATGTTTGGACAGACCGCATGCTACCCGACATAACCTTCAACTATCCCAACCATCCGTCAATCTTCCAAACGGATCGTCAACTATGCCGACCGTCAATCTTTCAAACGGTTCGCCTGCAATCCCGACAGACCGTCAATCTTCCGAAAGAAAAGGTGTGAAGAAGGGTTCAGAGAACGGTAAGGCTAAAGGATCGGTTAGATGGTGAAGATCGGTGAGAACGGTTTAACAGACAAAGCGACGGAAAGGTGTGAAGAAGGTTTCGGGGAACGATATAGTTGAACGATAGGTTAGATGGTCAAGCTTGGTGAAGATGGTTTAACAGGTGGAAGTATGGGCATGAAGGTCCAACAGCAGGAGCGGAATGAGATGGTACAGCCACTGCGGACGGTCTGACAGACGGAGCGACGGAAAGTGTGAAGACGGTCTGACAAACGGATCGACGGAAGGGTGTGAAGACGGTTTGACAGACGGAGTGACGGAAGGGTGTGAAGACGGTTTGACAGACGGAGTGACAGAAGGGTGGGAAGACCGTCTGACAGACGGAGCGACGGAAGGGTGTGAAGACGGTTTGACAGACGGAGCGACGGAAGGGTGTGAAGACGGTCTGACAGACGGAGCGACGGAAGGGTGTGAAGACGGTTTGACAAACAGAGCGACGGAAGGGTGTGAAGACGGTATGACAGACGGCTCGCACACTGTCGTAGTCTTTATAATTGAATGACTACGGAAATTTAGAACCAAAAGTGCAATGTTTAGATTGAAGTTGAAACGGTTGTGAGGCAATATCGGATACGTTTGAAAATCGTTTGCACATCCACCCATAAGGACCGACCTTCTGAAATAACCCTCCGACCACTTTTTGTAATTTCGCTTTGCTTGCAACGGTTTTTCACAGGTGGAATGCAAAAATACTCCGTTTTATTTTTTTCTTTAAGAGCTATTGTTATAAAGATTTATTTCGTCAGTCAGACTCCAGATAATTGGAGAAATGTTGAAACGAAAATTTAAGAATTTTTTCCTTCTCGAAACTCAATTTTGAAATCGATTGGCACTTAGCAGACTTTCAGAGGTCAAAGGGGATGAACTAGGCGTCATGTCTGGAATATCACTCGAACGTTTCCAGTCAAGTTTATAGCTCCGCCCCTTGATCTCCAAAAACGATTCTGCTAATGCCATTCGATTTAAAATTAAATTTTGAAAAGGAAATTGCCAGAATTCTTTAAAATAAATTTTTTCCCAAATCTGAAAATGGGAAATGGAATTTTCCAGTGTTTTCTCAACTTTTTCTCAGCAGAAAACGGAATCAGTTTGCATTCCACCTGTGAAAATCCTCCCAAGCTAGAGCAAAAGTTTCAATTACTAAAAGGGACGAAACGGCGTTAAAAAAAGGAACTCAATTTCTCATTGACTCATTAAATTAACTAAAAGGAAACTTCTGATTGACTCCAAAAGTTGAACTACAGAAGGGTTATCCAGCCAAGTTGAGCCGGTACGAGTTTTTAGAAATCGTGCGTTCAGCTGAAATTGCAGCAGTCATCCGCAATCTGAGATCGATAAAACCATTGATAAGACATTCTTTAAATGCAAAAGTTGTTTATCCGTGATGGGAAATAAAAAAGTAATTGATTTTGAGATGACGGTGGGCATGTTTTCAGAAAATCAAAACGGACCATTTTTTAGTAGAACCAAGATACCCCCCGTTTGACTTCAAAATTTCTTGACGAATGGCAAATAGCTTTGTGATAACAAATAAATTTTGTGATTAGTGAAAAAAATATGCTGGTACGATTACGGGGTGGAAGTCAAAAACAACGAGGCCGCCATCTTTAATGCATGTGGACTGAAAAGCAAGTAGTTCATCTACGAATGCAATTTAGGTACACCACTCTTTCACGGATACAAGAAGACCAAGTCCGGTATACGTAAAAAGAAAGAAATAAAGGTTGTCGCATCAGGAACTATCAGAACGAACCACAAGGCGCAACAGCACTTCTGCAGAGCTCTTTTTTCGAGGAGCGGCAGGTCCATGCTCGACCTCATGCTGATAATGTTGGAATAAAACAGCAAAAATCACTTTCTAGTGCTCAGGAAGCATATGTTTGGTAATAAAGGCTTGAAAAGAAAATACATCAAGGGAACACACAACGGATGGCGTTTGAATGTAAAGAAATTTGACGAAACAAAACAATGTGTGGATCAATCAAAATCACTGTGAATCAATCAAAGAATGGTAGCTATAAAATCGGCTCAACTTGGCTGGATAACCCTTCTGTAGATGAGTGAATTTAGTCAGCCATTTTATGACCGTTTAAATAAATCATACATACTAACCGTGAGTTTTGTGTCGATTTTGGCGGACCTCCAGCCCCATTTGCAGCAGGATGTTAACGGCGAAACACGTGACGATGAGATACACACAATGCCACAATTTTGGGTGGCAGAGTTCGGACCATCAGGGTGGTCTGAGTTTGAGCCACTCTTGGCTAGAGCTTGCCACTGCTTTCTCCTGAATCTTTGATTTAATGCCCGCGGTGACTTGTCCTTGTTGGACCACGCCCAACAAGTCCTCATATCCAATCATTATAGGTCTTTAACTCACGAGTATCATACTTAGTTTGTAACTCTGTCTACTCTGTTAACCCTATTCTGATGTATGTGCTATTTGCCTTCATTTCTATAGTTAAAACTTTACTATATAATAATGTGTTTTTTATTTCTACGGGCAGTTCTACTTCCTCTTTCCTTCCTTTCAGTTTATTTCTCTAACAGTCTTTACTATCAGTCTAACAAACTTGTTAACTATCCAACTTACGGTGGGTAGACCTAACATCCTGTCACATTGTATTTTATGTTCGAAAGTTTAGTTCACACTTCGAGAGCTCGTAACTTATTCCCGCAATCTTGTTTCCCAAAAAACTTAGCACCAACCACCAAATGTTTTTTTGGTCTGATACAATTGTCAGTTCGAGATTCCTACAGTACTCTGGCAGAAGATTTGAAGTCTTCTGAGTCCCTTTCGGCGATCACCAAGTTTGTTTCACGAGCTGGAGCGGACGTGCACTTCCGGTTGTATCGCCACTGTATGAGGTACCAGATTATTAGATCTGAGTCCTACCGGTAGAATTCTAGGTTGACGTACACTTTTGATAATGAGAGTTTATTGGACTGACAAACAAAAATGAGAATAACTGAAGATCTAGCTCCGAATACATCTCAAGTTTCTGTTTAAATAGATCAACGAACGCACAGTTTCAATCATAGATCACCTAACGATTATGTAAGACACTATATTATGTAAACTGACAAACGACAAGGAGAAGAAAACGGAAAACAGAAGGTCGGGCGTCGGGGGCTCCATCGTCAAACAGGGTTTGTAACACACTCTTTCTTGTCTAAAAAGAATGAATTATTCCTTTTAATCCAATCTTTTTTGTATCACATGCACTCTATGTCTTTTTTAGACGGATTGTCGCTCATAGAAATATCCAATTTGTAGTTAGTTAGTTACCTGCTCGTGTTTCTACCTCATCGAGACCAATTGTCTGCACAAAGGCGCTGCAGTTGTTGTTATGGTGCGCAAAAAAGACGATGGAAAACGATTCCGATTCAATAAAACTGCGCCGAATTTCTGTCCAACTATCCGATTCAATTGATGCGTAATCGGTTGCATTGCCCCATATCAGGCGACCGTGTTTTTCGAACTGTCCACTTGTTGTTAACCGATGCAGTCGCACTTCGAGATAGAATCTATTGGGATCGGTTTTGTCCGCCACTTTGATAACTCCGTGTAATCTACACCAAAAGGAAAGGTGAAATTTTGTGAGGGACTCGTCAGAGATTGTTGTTCCGGTTTGCAAGCTAGCAGTCGCTTGAACAGGATCGATCAACATGGCTGCTGCCGCAGAAGTTGGGTTGTTGTAATTGAAATTGTTCCGTAAGCACTTCGATATCACAGCAGCGGCACCTAAAGTCAAATAAATACCGAGTTGTATTAACCACTATTAACTGTACCGATTTCGGGAATGCTTTTGATATAAATTTAGAACGGGGTAATATACCTGCTATAAACTGCTACTACTATACTTACCATAACCAGAAATTGGGATTGATCATATAATGGTACTTGTATTTCGTACCAAAATCATATTCTTTCTGTTCCGGGTGAAATAATACAAATGAATTCAGCCTGATAGTAAAAGTTGGTGTATATAATCAAAACTCCGTAGCATCGAACTGTTTGTCCAGAAAAAAATTTAGAAGCATCTTGCAGATGCGTTTGACCGTAAGTTCTTGATACATTTCCGAAAACTGCTAAAGGATACAATAAGTTTTTTCATTACCGTATTCCCCCGATCTCAAGGGACACTTTTTTGCCCTACCAGTTAATTTGATCCACCCCGGATCTTATCTGTTCATCACCGTTT
>LRSR01002302.1:0-12095 GCA_001579985.1 Hypsibius dujardini
ATCGGAGCCGATTTGATTGGTTGATTGGGCAAAAGGGGGCGGGGCAGGCAAGACAGACAAGTATAAAGCTTTTTTGCGATTATTTCCCAGCTACTTCTGGATTCCGGGGATGATTCACCTCAATGTGATCTCGACTGCTCGAGTGCGGAAAAAAAGCTCGTCTGCGGCACTGATGGGAGGACCTACGACTCGGAGTGTGACATCTCGCGAGCCAACTGTGAAGGCCACCTAGTCAGACTGAAATATGCCGGCGAATGCTCCGGTCAGTAGGGGAAAAAAGGGCAGGATTATTTTGTTCGTGGAACTTCTGACCGGTCAGACATCTGATTGACATAGTTTGTCTGTAGACGCGTCGCGTTGTCTGGTGGAGCGAGCACACGCGCAGGAGATGGCGAGAAAGCCGGCTGCCGGAATCTTCATCCCGGACTGCCATCCGGATGGGACCTACGTGGACGTGCAGTGCCACATCGGCACCGGCTATTGCTGGTGCGTCACGACCCAGGGCAAACCGATTCCGGGATCGTCCGCGCGCTATAAACGACCCAATTGTATTTCGTACCGTATGTACAACTTTAACAGTTACAAATGGAGGCTTTGAATGAATTGTTCATTACCTACTTGTTGCAGAGACTGCTAATAGTCACAAACGGACGTCCAGGGGGAAGAAGCCTCGGCGAAGTAAGGTTCCCGTTCCATATCTAGACAAGCTAATTAAAAGTAACTCTTGTCTAAATAGATACTTCATTTTATAGGCTGCAGTATAACCGACCGGGAAGAGTTCAACAGGAACATGATTAAGATTTTCGAATCGGAATATAATCGAACACTGGAAGCTAAAAATGGTAAGCTCCGGCCAACTGTCTGTCCGTTGTCACGTTTATCCCTTTTGTCTGTCTGTCTGTCTGTCTGTCTGTCTATCTGTCTGTCTGTCTGCTTGGCTGTTTGGCTGTCTGTCTGTCTGTCTGTCTGTCTGTCTGTCTGTTTGTCTGTCTGTTGTCTGCCTGTTTGTCTGTCTGCCTGTCTGTCTGACTATCTTACGATGTGGATGTTCGACTCTTTCGACTTCTTCCTTCCATGCGGGAGGATCTTAAATTTCTGATTGGACAGGCTCCTCGACCTTGCCATTGGCGCTTCGTGCTACCAATTGGAAATTTACTCTCCTGGACATCAGTAAAAATGGTCAGCTCAGCAAATCCGAACTAAGAGATCTCCGACGGATGGTTAAGAAGATCATCCGGCCCCGGCCATGCGCCCGGACCTTCACACAGTACTGCGACCTTGACCAGAATAAGAATATCACCCGCCAAGAATGGGCCGTTTGCATGGGCGTCGACAATACCGAGCTGGGTAGCCTGATCGCACTGAGTGCCATGGAGCACGGAGCAGAGGGACCGCGGCCAACCATGCCAGCTAGGACTAGGACCACTGGTACTCCGTCAACCAGGAGAAGGCCTCCTCCTCTCTTGGCGGGTCCGATTTCGTCGCCGCATCCCTCTTCCTTGACTTACAGCCCGGTGGATGCCAAGAGTGCCTATCGACCAACCTCCTGGCGGGATGAACTGAAGATTCTGAGCTCCAGTACGAGTGCAGAATCTGGCTTATCGGCAGAGTCACGTCCGATGGAGTCTGCAGAGCGAACTCGTGATCCCACCAAGAAACGTATGTAAATCGTTAACGAAATCTGAACAATACTAGTAGTTGCCCACTTGGATGCCTACAGCTTGTCTCTCTGTCTGATTGTCTGTGTGGGTGTCTGCCTGCCTGTCTGTCTGTTTGTTTAGCTGTCTATCTGTCTGTCTGTCTGTCTGGCTGTCGGTCTGTCTGTTTGTCTGTCTGTCTAGCTGTCTGTCTAGCTGTCTGTTTGTCTGTCTGTCTGTCTGTCTGTCTGTCTGTCTGTCTGTCTGTCTGTCTGTCGACCTTCTTGACTGTTTATGTGCACTGTCGGCGTGGATGTCTATTATTTTGGATACCTATTTGCCCTCGGTTTGATTGACTGATATTAATCCTTTGCAGGCACGCCAAATTGTTCAGCAGAACGCTCGAAGGCCCTAGTAAAACAAAGCAGACAGCCAGGCGCTGGTATTTATGTCCCCAATTGCGATCAGTCAGGAAGCTACGCGAATGTCCAGTGCCACTCGGCCACCGGCTTCTGCTGGTGCGTTCATCCCGAAAATGGAAAACCCATTCCGCAGACGTCAACCCACAATTCGCAGCCCAACTGCAACTTGCCAGCTGCTCGGCCTCTACGCGGTACGTTTTGTTGCGAGATTATGGGTTAGAACTCCTTTCATGTGGTTCTCGATCAAAATTTACAGGATGTCCTGCATATCGAAAGGAAACATTCATCGGCCACTTGACAACAGTTCTCATGGACGAAATGGTGGCTTCTTTTATTGGCGCTGGCAACAGGTGAGACACGAATTGTGCAAGAGAAATGAGACAGGCAGACATGCGGACGAACAATTGACACGGACACAGATGACAGATACAAAACACCTGGTGACCCGGCGACTGAAAAAGGAACAAATCCGGACTGTATGATAATGTGATTCATTATTTGTCTAGAACCTCTGCGCCACCGGTGCCTGATTTCAGACCTTCGAAGGACGATGCATTAAAATGGAAATTCCAGACACTCGATGCCAACCAAAACGCCGTAAGTTTTACAGTACTGCAGAAATATAAAAAGAATGCTGGCAGAAAGCAAAACAGGCATACAGACAAACAGTCAGACAATCAGATAGTCACGCAAATGTAGACGAACACTTATACATGCAGACATAGAGACAGACAGGCAGACAAATGGATAGACAAACAGACAGACAGACAGATAGACAAACAAATAGACAGACAAACAGACAGACAAAGGGATAGAAGACAGACAGACAGACAGACAAATGCAGACAGACAGACAGACAGACAGACAGACAGACAGACAGCTACGCGGACAACACGCAAACAGTCAGATAAGACGGTCAGAAAGATAGACAGTCGGCAGACAGACAGGCCGCCAGACATTATTTGGTTATGCTTATCTTGCAGTATATCGAACGGTCAGAATGGAAGAACTTCAAGCAATACATGGCCACGGACGAGAGACTAGAGAAATGTGGGAGAGGCTTCTTTAAATATTGCGACCGTGATGATAACCGGCGCATAACGGTGACCGAATGGCTCCAGTGTGCCAGCGTCTACACTGATAGTAAGTAGTCTCCGGAAAAGCTATGCTAAAGGGATGGTACCTTCGCCTTGATTACAAAATGTTTGTTTTGCAGAACAACGAAAATTGCCGGTTAGCATGAAACGGTCTGGCGTCAATCCACTCACAACGTATCTGAAAGCAGACTAGAGGACATTTCACGCGGAGATGTTTACCATCTGTGCTTCCGTTTTTCCTGACCAAGGTCAAAGAAACCAAATTTTTTCTACAGATCTGTTAAATATTTTTTTGTATTCTATATATCACAAGGCACACACACGTTTTTTTGCGATATCACAGTCTCGTGTCTTGAGGAGTTTACACAACCGGTTAGATATCATTCGGTATTTGGTTGAATTAAATCCGCCGAATAGTGAGTGCTGCAGTCAGTCAGTCAGTCAGTCAGGCAGGCAGTCAGTCAGTCAGTCTGTCAGGCAATCTGTCAGTCAGGCAGGCAGGCAGGCAGGCAGTCAGTCACGCAGTCAGTCACGCAGTCAGTCACGCAGTCAGTCAGTCAGTCAGGCAGTCAGTCAGTCAAGCAGTCAGTCAGTCAGTCAGTCAGTCAGTCAGTCAGTCAGGCAGGCAGGCAGGCAGGCAGGCAGGCAGGCAGTCTGTCCATCATGTTCATCCATAATGGTCTTGGTGACTATGTGCGATATCTATCCTCAATGACCGCCAGATCGTAGTGTGCCACCGCGAATCAGCTGGTCGAGGTCAAGTTCGAAACCTCGGGAATGGCGCCCTCCAACAAGACTTCATCTGAAGATGACCTGCATAAACAAGATTCCCAAGCAATTCAGACGAAATACAAGCGATGTTGAAAGCGAGAAATTACGGAGACGTAAAAACCAACCGGCTTAGTTGGCCTGCAGCCACACTCGTGGTCTTCACGAGGCTCTTCCCCGAGATCTTTTCAACGTCACGTTTCCGCAGGACAACAGACAAACTAGAATAGGAAGAAATGGGACATTGTTAAATAAGAGCGCGCAACGAAGTGATTGGTAACCTTACCGATAGGCCGCAAAGTGAAGTATAACGCCGAAGAGTACGATGATCGCGCAGAAAAGGACTATAACGTGGTTGGGTTGTCGGTTCACGCCTTTCACCCCATAATATCCCTTCTTGTTACCTTCGGCATTAGAGCTGTCAAACGGAGAGGTAATAGATGCAGTGTATTTGGGCGACCGACACGACAGACAGACAGACAGACAGACAGACAGACAGACATACAGACAAACTGTACCCAGGATAATTTTGTTTGTACAAGTCCGCTGGATCTATAACGATATGCCGCGGGTATCCGCCTCGTTGTTGACTGCTACTGTCGGCAAGATCGTCAACATTTTGGATCAGTCTGTGTTTCGAGTGACGCAAATTCCGGTCATAATCCTGGCGAAACACGGGCGACCGCAACACCCCGTAGGCTTCCGTAATCCTTATAAAATCACGGTGCGAGTCTTTTACGCCTGGATTCGCATCTGGGTGTTTCTACAGGAAAATTACAGACTTACTTGGGCAAGAACGTAGATTTTCCCTCCCGATCGGCGTGGGTTTTTTTTAAAAAATACCTGTCTATATATCATGATTTTGCATTGGGATCTCGGGCTGGAAATCGCATCTGCGGTTTTAGACATAACAATAAGGAAGATACACATTGCCGCACCACTTCGTACGATGGCCCGGGGCTTGATTGATTGATTTATGAACAACATTTCCGAAGTTTCAATTTTTTTGATCCGAACCACTGGAAAACGTTTCATTTCAAAACTTTTGACACTCTTCCGCTCCAGATTCGATTTGAAATCGAATGACATCAGCAGAATTTTATTTGAATGCTAGAGGGCGGAGCTATGGGTAGTTTCTACAATGTCGCTCGGAAGCCTGGATTGAAACTAGCCCATAGCTCCGCCCCCTGAATCTAAAAAAGATTCTGCTGATACCAATCGATTCCGAATCAAATTTGGAGTGGAAGAGTGTCAAAAGTCTTGGAATCAAACGTTTTACCGTGATTGGGATGAAAAAATGAAAAGTCGGAAACGTTACTGATGAATCAATCAATCAAGCCCCGGGCTATAGGACAAAGTGGTGTGGGAATTTTTCTCTTCCTTATTTTTCCTGAAACCGCGGATGTGATTTCCAGCTCGAGATCCCAATTTAAAATCATGATATATCAACAGGTATTTGTGAGAAAAAACCCACTCCGATCGGGAGGGAAAATCTCCGTTCTTGTCCTACTTAAAGTAAATTAGTATACCACTGTGCTTTTTATCATATAATGGAGTTACACTTTGGGTTGTAAGGAATGTTGGCGAACATAAGAAGAACGGTCGGTCTTAACGAACCTCTTTGGTCCGTTTGATGTAAGCTGCTTTTATCTCTTTGACGGTGGCTGTTTCTTCAACGCCCAGAATCTCGTAGAGCGTAGGCTGGCTACTAGTTGCTGAGCGTGCATCGCCAGAGTATCTGGAAATTCAAAAAAAAACTTTTCGCCATCGGAAGATTGCATCTTTCTGCTTGCAGCGACCTGTTAAGAGATATTCAATCCAACGATAGGCCGATGCCTCAATCAATCAATCCAAAAACAGAACCCTCAATCAACTGATCCAACAACAGAACCCTCAATCAACTGATCCAACAACAGAACCCTCAATCAACCGATCCAACAACAGAACCCTCAATCAACTGATCCAACAACAGAACCTTCAATCAACCGATCCAACAACAGAACCCTCAATCAACTGATCCAACAACAGAACCCTCAATCAATCGATCCAACAACAGAACCCTCAATCAATCGATCCAACAACAGAACCCTCAATCAACCGATCAAACAACAGAACCCTCAATCAACCGATCTAACAACAGAACCTTCAATCAACCGATCCAACAACAGAACAGCTTGATTTTCCATTGTTCAGACATTCCAACACTCGTTCCAACGATAGTTCCATGACATCTATGCCAATGTAACTAGCTGCCCATTTATTAATTAAAAAATGTACAGATCGTTTCAGTTCAAGAACAAAGGCAACACCAGAGGATGCAACGTGATAAGGGTAAACATCGAATCAATGAATCAATCGACGTAATTTTGAAGGCGATTCGAATGTGTTAAAAGTATGCATAGTAAAGGCTCACTCCACCTACCGTTGTCTGTGGTCGAGGCTAATAAAACCCGCCCCACGATGCCTCCCATTCAAGGTTAAGGACTTGCCAGGGAGGCAGAAAAACGGGTTCCCATACGCGCGATTTAAAATATGATTGAGGGGCGAAGTAAGCCAACTAACAGGCATCAGGAGCGAAGTAAGGCATCTTCACATCCCTAACTCCGCAAGGGTAAACCCAAACGGGAAGTTTGAAAATGCAAAATTCTAAGAGTGGAGCCAAGAAAACTCGAAAAATGAGTTTTAAATGAGTTTTAAATGAGTTTTCGTTCCAATCAGCTATGGCGTGAATCAATCAGACCCACTCTGACGCGACTGACGCGAGACGCGAGGCGGCGATTGGTTGATTGGATCACTGGACTGTCGTTCATTTCATTTCATTTCATTCTTTGTCGTTTTGCCGCTTAGAAAACCACAACAAAGTCGAAATCGCAATAATCAAAAATTCCTCTTCATCAGTGCAGAAACATTTCTCAATCGATTACCATTTCGCTTGGTCTTTGTTTTGATTGCCGTTATTTGAGCAGCAGATCCACAATTCTCGTTTGGCAACATACTTGAAGGGATTTTGTTTCGGTTTTTTTGGTTGCTTCGCTCGCCTCTTTTTCTACACGCAGAATGGTGAATCTTCCTGCGGGCAATGTCATCGCGGAGGCTGTCGTGCAACTGCAGTCCGCGGCAGTGCTGGCTGCTTCAGTGGACCTGACAGAGGAAGGGGAAACCGAAAAGCATCCAGCTGATGGAGATGATCCGAAACGAATTGCGGACACGGATGGAGATGATCCGAAACGAATTGCGGACACGGATGGAATTTGTTTTGATGATTTGGTCCTCCCGACAGCGACGGTCGTCAAAATTATGAAAGACGTCGTGAGTGGAAATCAAAACAGAAATCACTTGCTTATTTTGAGTGTTAATTGGTTTTGCTCCCTAGTTGCCAGAGAAGGCTGTGGTTTCGAAGGAAGCCAAAGAAACGGCCAGACGAGTGGCAACTTATTTCATTCTCTACGTCACTGAATGGTACGAGGTAAAACTTTTAATTCGGCTCACGGGCAAAATCGATTTTAATGCCGATCTTTGTGAATTTTTTTTTCAAATGATGGATTAGATTAATAGATTTCAGCAAAAATTTCATCGGCAAACGAGCGGGAGTAAAATTCGGAAGTTGACTCCGCGGGTTTCCCATTCAATTCAAGCGTTGATTGTTTGATTTATGCTCTAGCAAAACTCAGTTTCATTTTTTACCACTCTAACCCACACAACACATCGTTTTTTGAAAACGTTTGATTCTAAGATTTTTGACACTCTTCCACTTCAAAGTCGATTTGGAATCGATTGATATGAGCAGAATCTTTTTTGGATTCAAGGGGGAGGAGTTATGGGTTAGATTCAATCTAGGCTTCCGAGTGACGTTGCAGAAATGACCCATAGTTCCGCCCCCTGTCGTCCAAAAAAAGATTCTCCTGATGTCAATCGATTCCAAATCGACTTTGGAGTGGAAGAGTGTCAAGAATCTTAGAATCAAACGTTTTCAAAAAACGAGTGGAACGTGTGCGCGGCTTTGTGCACCGTACACACACCACAAGCGCCGCGTGGCCGATTAAACGTTCCACAGCTCGTACCCTGTCCCTGTCTAACGCGAAAATACAGTACTGTACTGCCGCGATTAAACCGGTCAGTTTTTACACCCGGGCAGCGCATTCGACCTGTGTGTGAGTGTGTGAAAGTGTGAGTGTGTCAGCTCACTCAACTCAACACACAGGCGCGCGTGTGTGCTCACTCGACACACAGGCGCGTGTGAGTGCTCACTCAACACAGGCGCGTGTGACGGAGGCGTGACTAAACTGACCGGTTTAATCGCGGCAGTACAGTACGATTTGTTTAAAAATATATGTAATTAATTGATTAATGGATTACCTTTTATGCAGTGCCTCTGAAATGGCTTCCTCGAAAAAGCGGAAAACCGTTCTGGCGGAAGACGTGGTCGCTGCACTACGCGAGTTGGATTTCGACGACATGGTTGGAAGGATCAACGCGCTTCTTGCAAGTACGCTGAATTTAGTGGTATTATGATACACACGTGGCAAAAACCTTGCCCTAACTGAGTTAAGCCATTACACTCGTTCGTTGCGTACCTTTGTACCAGCTCCGAGTTAAAGTTCCTAATTCGGTCAGCGCAAGGTTTATGCTACGTGTATATATCTTAAAATTACAACGCCTCAGCGTCATTTCAAGAATGGATTTATAGCTCGCGCTCCCGCACTGATTTAGGTCGGAAATTGAAAGGCCCTGTCGCAAGGAAGATCGCCGCACCTGCAGCAAAAGCAGCCGACGACGACGCTGGCATCGCTCAGGACGTCGAGATGAACCAGATGGGCATTAACGCGGAAAAGGACCAGGACAACTCCCATACTACCGGCAATGAAGGCGAGGCCACTGATATATGGCCAACAATGCACACTAGTAGAGGAACCATCATGGAAAATGATGGCGGGGATGCGGAGGAGGCCGAATATGAAATGGATGAAGACGATCACACGGATGAGGAGCCGGATGAGGAGCCGGATGAGGAGCCGGATGTGGAGGATCTCAGGCCAGCATACAAGGCCCCGCTAAGTCGCGATTTCGAAGCGTCAGACGATGAAGAATATTAGCTGGGTGTAATTTTGTTTCATCTACTTCATTACAACTGCATTGGTTTTTACCACCGTTTTGCGGATGCAGACTGAGCGTCGATTGCCACTCGCGATCTGTTTTATGTTAGGCTATTACAATCAACGACAAGATTGATTACAGTGGAGGGTCCGAGGTATGGGCAAAAGGGGCGGAGCAGGGGGGTTGATCAGGTGGCTTATTGTTCGATGGTATGAAAAGCACTCCCTGCTCCGCCCATTCTGCCCATTCCCCGGACCCTTCAGTGTACTCAACCACCTGACCACCCCCTGCCCCGCCCCTTTTGTACAGTTGCGTGTTTGTGCTTTTCGCTAATGCAGTCGACGTGCTTGATTAATTGATTTGAGTTGTATGATAGCCCACACCCATCGAAAGACGAATGTCATGCACGAAGACGGTCGAAGTGTTTATTTTACCGCGAGTTTGGAATCGAAACGGATTAACCTAAAAATGGCTTTCAGCCATAAAAGAAACCAAAACATAATATCAAACACATCTCGTGCCCGGGACTTGCCCCGATAATTTACCGAGTACTGTACTGTCGCGATTCTAACGGCCGTTTTTTGGCCCTACCAGTAAATTACGACTCCCGGGTCCGGGCCAGGCTGGAACTGAATCCGTGACGTCATAGAGTCTTGCACGGGGGGAGGCGGGGCTAAGCTGGCCGTTAGAATCGCGACAGTACAGTACAGAAGCTTTCATCTTCACAAATTGTTCACAGCAAAGGATCGACCGCTGTCCGCCATGCTTTCCCTTACGCCGTCCATCCCTCCATGTCGGTGCGGAGTGGCATTCCGGTGAGCAGATGCAGCGAGCCTCTTCACGCCATTTTTCCTGCTGCTTGCTTTGACGAATCCTGCGGGGACGGTGGTGCGGGCGGGGCTTGGTTGGCGTTGCACGAGCACCTTCTCCGAGGATTGCCGGTTTCGCTCCTCCTCTTCCCTCTCCTTATCCAACTCCTCCATGCATTTCGCGCCCTTCTGCTGCGACATCCGATCCAGCAGCTCCTTCATCTGCTGCACATCGATGGCGGCCATCTCCCGTGGCGTTGTTGGGGATGCTGCTGCTGTTGATCGGAGGCGGCCATTTTGACCCACTCCTCGGCATCGGTCGTAATGGGCGCGGGCTTTCGCGTCGGCCAGCACGTCGTGAGCGGACTTCGCCAGCCGTAGGTCCCAGAATTTTCGCGCTCTCCAGTGCCGACTGTCCGGGTGGAGCGCGGCGGCACGCTTGCGATAAGCCAGCTTGACGGCCTCCTTCGTGCAGTAGTCGCGGTCCTTCACGCCGAGCAGTTTGTACAGGTCCATCCGCTGGAGAATCGCGCTGGTTGCCGTTTCCGTTGGGTCCATCTCCGAAGTGAAATGGTCAATAATGAGCTTTACATACCCGGTTGGATGAGTTGAGTGGATAGTTTAAATAAAACACTCACACGTGAGTCTGCAGAAACTGAAATAAGCTATCGGAATTGAGAACGACCGCTGGGGCACCACTGCACATGCGTGTTACGAGCTACGCCTACGCAACGTGAGTATGTGATGTGTACAGGCACTCCCAATCAAGCAATCCATCGAATTCATGCTCGTTTCAATTTCTCCTCGTCCTCGTCTCGACGGAATTGGTGTTGGATTTGCATATTTTCATTTTTCCGGAATCATTGGTGCAAATAAAATAAATAAGTCAGACGAGCACAAAGCGAATCAGTGACCCAAACCGAATCCAAACTCAGCCACAACAAAATCAATCAATCAATTGTTGCGTTGCCAACAATTCGACTGGACGTTCATGAACTGGCCGCCGCCGCGTCAATCCCCTTCTCCATACATGTGTACATGTGTATCGCCCGGAATGCGTGCGTATCGTATCGTATCCGTATCGTCCGGAATACGTGCGTATCGAATCGTATCCGTATCGCCCGGAATGCGTGCGTATCGTATCGTATCCGTATCGCCCGGGATACGAACGTATCGTATCCGTATCGTCCGGAATGCGTGCGTATCGAATCCTATCCGTATCGCCCGGAACGCGTGCGTATCGTATCGTATCCGTATCGCATCACAGTCGCCGCTGCTGAATGTCAACAAACAAATCTGCCCGCCTCTGATTTAAAAACTTGTCTGTAAAAGATTTGTTTTCACATTTTTTTCTCTGGTCTTCAGTTGAATGGCGTTAAAAGGTTTGAAAGTGATCGAAATGGCGGGATTGGCGCCGTCCCCGTTCTGCGGAATGCTCCTGGCCGACCTGGGAGCGCGCATCATTCGCGTGGACCGGCCGAACACCAACACATTCCCCACCGATCGTTTCACCCGCGGGAAGGAAGCTCTCTCGGTTGACCTGCGCGACGTCAGAGGACAGAGTATTTTCCGCAAACTATGCGCGTCCAGTGACGTCATCATCGGTGCGTCAACATTCGCCGAGGTGTTTTTGCAACGGCAACGGGGAAAACTATTTCGTTTTAGACTCATTTCGTCCCGGAGTGATGGAGAAACTGAACTTGGGACCGGCGGACGTTTTGGCCGTTTCTCCGCGATTGATTTACGCTCGAATGAGCGGATTCGGCCAGACCGGACCGTTCAGCGGAAAAGCCGGGCATGACATTAATTTTCTCGCGTTGTCGGGTATGAGGGAAGGGTCCTGGAATGGGCCACTTGACTTTCCGTATCCATCGGGCGGCAGGGGGCGCTCTGTCGCGAATGAATGCAAAACAGATGAGTCACTGCATAGTCAACGCCCTTTATAGTGAGCGTTTTCCAGGGTGGCCCATTCCACGACTCCTCCCTCATACTTGATTGCTCGTTCTGTTATTCGATGAATTCCGATTACGCTTAAAGATCGTTGGTTGTTTTGCTGGGAAGAGTAGGAGTCCTGTCAATGCTTGGCCCGCAGGACGGTAAACCAACGCCGCCTCTCAACCTTCTAGGTACTTGATGAACTGCATGACATCCTTCAGCCTACTCATGGGTCGTTGGTTGCAAGTGCTAAATTGCGGGGAATTCAATTCTAGGCGATTTTGGCGGTGGACTTCTGTGCGCTTTCGGGATTTTAGCGGTGCGTTATTTTCT
>LRSR01002303.1:0-14797 GCA_001579985.1 Hypsibius dujardini
CCTTGCGGCTCTGTTTCCAGCGCATGTGACGAGGCGGTCATCATTGGGAACGGCAGCATGATCCCACTGACGCCGACTGGTAGGTGTCTCGTCTCGCTTGTTTGTCTTCCCCTAACCGTTTTACCGTGTTATTCGACGCTGTCGTTACTAACCACCGCCGCTTCGCTAACCCTCCTCACTTTTTTTTCACGGTAATTATATGATTTATATCTACGGTATATATTTTCTTAAGCACAGACAGAAAGTAAGACAGACAAACAGATAGACAACCTGGCCGACAGATAAACAGACAGACGGACAGACCGAGTGACAGACAGACAGACAGACAGACAGACAGACAGACAGGCAGGCAGGCAGGCAGGCAGGCAGGCAGGCAGGCAGGCAGGCAGATGGATGGACTGATATACAGAGAGCCAACAAGCAGACATTCCTTTATTTACGGTGTATGTTAACTTTGTTTTTTTTGCAGGTTCGATTGACGGTTTCCCCTTCTTTACAGCTAACGGTGGCGGCACTCCGGGACTGAAAAAACGGCAAAAGAAGTTGAAAAGCCTCAAATTGACGGACAGCGGCGACGGCGACTCTGATTTTGAGTTCGTAATACACTCATTGGACAACGATCGGTGGTGCTTCGATGCCAGCAGCGCGCCTGAACGGGACGAGTGGGTGCGAGCCATCGAGGAGGAGATCCACAATAGTTTTAGTCAACAGACTTCACAGCCACAAGCAGCGAAGCACGGCACGCAGGCTGTGGTGGATAAGACCAAGGTGATGCTCTGCGTTGCGGGGGTTCCGGGGAATGATCGGTGTGCTGATTGCCAAGCACCAAGTATGTATCGGTTTCTGTTTGGTAACGAGTGGGTGCTGCAGACATACATGCAAATGAAATTGTGGACAGACAGACAGACCGACAGACAGACATCAACATTAACATTGAGACAGTGCAGACAGGCTGATGTTCAGATAGGCAGACAGACAAGTTAGACGAATAGTCAGATCATAGTCAGATCGGGGTGTGTATTCAGGCAGTCGATCACAAATTGTCCGAAAGTGGTATGTGTCGGATCATTCACGCATTAATCCTTCAACCTTTTCAGGACCTGTCTGGGCGAGTCTCAATCTCGGCGTCGCCATTTGCATTGACTGCTCCGGAATCCACCGGCAACTTGGCACCCATGTCTCCCGCGTGCGCTCCCTCGATCTCGACGTCTGGACGTATGTACTAGTGAATGTCGGGTTCTGTGTTGTTTCACTTCCGGCGGCACCTACTGTCAAAGACGTCGTTAGTGTTGATGATGTGCTGTGGGGTTTGATGTGGGTGCATTCAACTTGGAATGTGGTTTAATTGGTCTTTTGTGATCTCTCTCCCCGACAGGAGTTCGTTATTAGACGTGATGAAGTCGACCGGAAATCGATTTGCCAGTGCCATTTGGGAAGCCACGTTGCCGCATCATCGGAGGCTTGCCGGGAATTGCACGCGGGAGGAGAGAGAACGGTTTATCCGAGCCAAATACGTTTCAAAGGAGTATCTCGCTGCTTTACCGTCATCAGACCCTGCTGCTGACGTAAGATTTTCTCTGTCTGTTTGTTTGTCTCTCTGTTCATCTGTCTGTTTGTCTGTCTGTCTGTTTGTCTGTCTGTCTGTCTGCCCGTCTTTCTGTCTGTATGTCTGTATGTTCATCTCTCTGCATGTACATCTGTCTGCTTGTCTGCCTGTCCCTCTGTTTGTCTGTCTACATTTTGCCTTGTCAGTATAATCATTTCCATCTTCATGTACGACTGCTTGTCTGAAACTTATCTACTCGCTGGCCTACATTTGTGTCTGCTGTTTGTCTGGTTGTCTATGTCTTTGTCTGTTTGTCTGTCTGCATCTACTGCTTCTGTGTGCTAGAAAACATTTCCCTTTGTTTTTCAGACATTGGTCGACGCGGTCTTCTCGGACGATCTCCCGCTGACAGTGCTCTGTCTGGCGCACCTCTCCAAAGACGAAGTCAACCGGCCGTTGAGTCCCCACGACCGGCGTACCCCGCTTCACGTGGCCTGCGACCACGGCAACGTGGTCATCACCCAACTGCTGCTGTGGAGCGAGGCCAATCCTAACCTCCGCGACGGCGAAGGCCTCGTGCCCCTCTACTACGCCCAACAGGCCAAGTCGTCCGAGTGTTACGATATTCTCCTGCAAAACGGAGCGCTAGCACTGGGTCGCGGCTGCGGCGGCGAGTACATTAACGGCGCGTTCAGTGAGTCTTCCTCCCTAGCCGGTAGCGGCCGGAAACAGAACTCTTCCTCTTCCTACACCACCAACAGCGAACGATCTCCTCCCAAAGGTTCCTTGCGGTCCTCCGCCGACGTGCTGGAGAAATTGCCGGCCAGCATTATTTAAAATGTTTTTAAAATGTTTTGTATTTTTATATATTAACATGTTGATAAACAGAAACTCGAAAAAGTGACGCTTTGCCTGTAAAATGTTTCCTCCTACGCTTGGGTATTTTTTTGGTGAGATATGTATCCCTTTTTGCGAGCGCTAGATATTTCCGAGATGCGAGGCATCTATGCGCACATGAGTGGTTTTTGGTCGCCATGAGGGTTTTATCTCGCAGTATTTTGTTGTTGTTGGTAAAGCCGCAACTGCTGGTGGCGCCACCTGGATGAGTCGCTGTATGAATCGTTTTTAAATCACTCACGCCTTAAATTGCAAAGTTTTGTAATTTTTATGATGAGTTATTATTACATTTTGAGAAAATGACATCACTTGGGAAATGATCATCTGCTGAGCCGTTTAAGGGCGACTTACCTCTGATCAAAGCAGGTGAGTAATTTCAACGTTGCGACCTGACATCGTAGGAGCTGAGCCATCAAATGTTATTGAGCATACGTGTACAGTAGGAGCAAAGCCACTCTTATTTAGTCATCGATCAATAACCCCTACTGACAAGCTGATCGTCTCATAGGAGCTGGGCCGACTTAGACCAAATGATATTTCGCAGAATGAGTAGGACCACCCCGCGCTGACCTGATTGAAGTCATCGATAAATGACATCAGTTCGCGACACACACACGCTGTCACACCCACTTCTCGGTCGGTCATACAGTTGTAAATGACTGGTTCGGCTGGGACCGGCCCGCGGTTGAAGAATGAGCCGGCCAATCGATTTTTGTCTGCGCCTAAAAATGAGCGCCAATAAAAACAGTCTGGCCCACTTTAGTTGTCTTGTCTGAATCAGTTCGGTTGTGTGTGTGTCTTCTGTATGATCTTGAAAGTTTGCAAGGCTCCCGTTTTGCATAGCGTCGTGTCTGGATCCCGACCTCCTTTCGGCCAGTGAGTTCCTAGCCAGCTGCTGCGAATATGTGGCTCACCATCAGATAGCGATCTCTCCACTCCCATGGAGTGCACCTCCTTCCCGGTTCGTCGCCCGCACTATCGCGTATCCCGTCTAGAGTGCTCCGACCTCCATTTCGGATTCTGCGCCAGCCATTGTAGTCTCCATTTTCGTTGCGCCTGATCAGATTTCGGGGATTTTGACCGGTGAGTTTTGACTGTGTCCCTCCAGCGAGATTTCTCTGAGTTTTTGTATTGACGGTCCTTGCTTGGTTGATTGATTGACATCGCAATGAACCTTGCGCAATTTCTCTCTGATTTTCCGCACAGACGTGACTCGCGATTTCGATTTCTGGGGCAACCTTAAAATTTTAGAGTAGATTTTCGGAGAAGTTTCGGAAAGTTTTGTAGTTCAACTTTTCGTTTCAGTGAGGAACGATGAATGATTTCACTTAGTAAGGGGTGTGGTTGATTGATGAGTCACATTGTTGATTGATCGACTTGGATTGGTTTCGAAATTTACCGTGTGCTAAATCCTTCCTGATATTCGTGAAATGATTTTTTTATGACTGGAAATAGAAGAAAGTTGCGTTTGAGATCTCCGGTCACTGTTTTATGCGAAATTTAATTGCTGATTTCAATCTTTTCCGGTAGAGAGATTTCATTTGAAGTCGCACGATTGATTGCTTGATTGTGCGAAAAGTTATTTCCTTTTTTTATTTCTCAGTTTTTCGTTTAGTTTTTAACTTTCTCTTTAGTTAATTGATATTTGTTGGGTTATCCTAACCGGACTTCGTTATCATTTATATATTTTGCCTGAAGTTCTAAGTTTTTGGCAGTCGCTCACGTTGACCTTTGGTTGATTTCTGATTGAGGGGAATTATTGACAGTGTTTGTTCTCTCCTCCAGGTTTCTCGCATTCGCTCATTCTCCCCGTACGGGATCCACGTCTTCTATTCACGTCTTCTATCCAACAGTGTAGGACCTTCACAATGACCCCGCTTCCGGGAAAAAGGAAACCCGCCACCGACCACGATGGATCAATCAATCAAGCCCTCCACAACAGCGGCATGTTCTTCCAGAACGGCGCCTACAATGGTCTCGTCCATTCCGAGTCCACGGTGACGGTGGAGAACTTTTGGAAGAGTCGCGATCGTCTGGCTGCGGCGACGCGGGACACGCGGCCGCGCGCCTCAGGCTCGGATGCCTCGGAATCGAGCGGCGCCACTGACGAACTTCCGCCTTCGACTGATCCCTGGGCGCTGCCCGAACTCCGCCAGATCGATGAGGAAGAAACCAAATGGCGCGGTGAGTTATTTTTAGAAGACAAAACTTCGTCGTGAGAAAAGTTGTTTTGAGGGAAATATTTTGAACCATGTGTCTGTACTAGCCAAGTCTGGCCACGTTCACTGCATTGCTACCAACTACCTGACCGAACACTTGGCTGGTATAAATTTGACCTGTTTAGTTACTAGATTTATTTCGACTTCAATTATTTTTCGCATATTTGTTTGAATATTTTAGTTAGAATTGGGCTCTGGAATATAGTGTTTAAGTTTGCGATTTTGAATTTAAAGTAAATTAAGAATTAGGACTTTGCCAAACTCTGATTTTTAGTTACAGTAAAAAAGATTTTGTTTAAAATAAAACCCTATTTTCCGGTATATTAAACCAAGTTTGAATTAAAATCGCCGTGGATTTAAAATGGTTCAACGTTTTATAAATGAAGTTTAATCAACAACCAGCACGAGGCCAGGCGTCTTATTTTTAAAATAATCTGAATCATTTAATCTGAAATCAGAAGCTTATTCGCCTGTTTTTAATCACTCTTTATATTAATCGAAACAACATTACTTTAGAAGTAATGGACTATTTGACAGCCAAGACTAGGACACCGCAGAGCTGGTTGTCTGGCCAAACTTGGTCGGTGCAGTCTACTTTTTTGAAGTTCGTTACTAATAACAAATTTAGGACTTCTTTTGCTCAATCAATTAAAGTATCTTCGTAGCAGCATTGATTAGCAGATTTTCGTGAAATAAATTGTAATCTTTTTTCCTGGTAGTTTGGGCGAGTTTGACCAGTTCGCGTAGAATTTGCACAGCGAATTAGTGGAAGTTAGTCGGAAAGGATCGAGAGATTGCTCATTTCCGGGTTGACTTTTTTCTCAAGATCGATTTCTGTCGATGAACACAGAGACGAGTCATGTGGGGCATTTTCCGTCCCTTTGGAGCTGATATTGATGGAGTTATGTAAGGGGGATGTTGGCGTTTCTTTTGAAGGAGTTGCTATCCGGTTATTTTTGTGCCGCTGCGGAAGGAAGGACGTCCTTCAACTGATTTGTGTGAAGAGAAGCCGCGGCGCGCGCGTTTTTCTTTGCCAAATCTAAATGAGAATATAGTGTTTGTTTTTGAATTTTGACATGTCTGGGGATAATTTTAACATCGCGTCCTTGAATGTGTCCCATCTCGTGAGTCGTGTCAGAACGAAGGGAGATGTCTGGGTTGTTGACAGAGAGTCGGGGCGGGGGGGGCGAAGGCTGTTTTGGAGTCACCCGGAAGTAATTGGTTCGGATGTTAAAATTGATTATTTCAGAGGCGGAAATGCTTACGGAAAATTAGTACATTCCGCCTGTCTGCCTGTATTTGTTTGTCTGTTTGTCTGTGTCGGTCTATCTGACGGACGACTTGCCTAACTGACTGTCGGGCTGTTTCTGTGTCTGAATATTTGTCTTGACTGACAGATCATCTGCTTTTACTGATGAACTGATTGTTTGAATGTCTGCCAATCTTATTTTCGGTCTGTCTCTGAGCATTCTCTACTTCTCTGCTTGTCTGCCTTGAACTGGTTTTCTGGATGTCTCTGTGGATGGCTGTTTGTCTAACTGTCTCACTGATTTGTTTGACTGTCTAGATCGTTCTCTCCATTATTATGTCTATCTGTCTGTCTGTCTGGCCGTCTCTATTTTTTCTGAATGTCATCCTTTACTTCTCTGCTTGTCTGTCTGCCTTTGTTTTAATATTATGGGCTCGTTATTCCTTCTCCATTTCGCTGTGCCATCGATCTGTTTATCCTTCTAAAAAATACGAAGATTGACACTTTGTGCAGTTTGTTGTGTGCTTTACACACACGGGAGGAAAATAGATAGCTATCTCCTCGTTCGTGCCGGGATTTGTTTTCTTGCAGGCCGCTTGTCTCCCTTACCGTTTATTTGCATGGCAATATTCCTTCCCTGGGGTGTCGATCCCCTTTTAAGTCAACAGTGGGATAACAGCATGACATCCAAGGCGTTTGTTTTAATGACCCTGGGAGACATGCTAGAGGGCGCCAACTTCCGGAATCGATCAATAACGTTTTTTTTATATCCTACAAATTTCAATAAATCAAACATCTTTTGTTTAATGAAAAAAAATTTCACTGGAATCTTTTTTTTAGAAGGAATGAGTTTTAAATAATAGAATGTCTAAGAAATTATTTGTTTAAATTTTTGGCTTTATTCGATATTTCAATTTTCAGACTTGTCTGCGTTGAAGAAACTGACACGGATCATCGTCCACTGGATCGGGCAGCCGGTCTTGGTCTTGGCGCTTCTCTACTTCTTCATCTGCTCACTGGACTTTCTCAGCTCGGCGTTCCAGTTGTTGGGTGGACGAGCCGCAGGCAAGGTCTTTGTGGAGAATCCGTTCCTATCGAATCCGATCTGCGGCCTGATGATCGGCTTGCTGAGCACCGTGATGGTGCAGAGCTCCTCCACGTCCACGTCCATCACCGTCACCATGGTGGCCTCTGGAAGTATGTCTGACTTGGACTTTGTGATAAGAGGCTGTTGGATAGTATTGAGACACTCGATGACAGTCAGGCAGCGGGTACAGACTGCCAGACATGCAGATAGACAAGAGACAGGCAGACAGACAGGCAGGCAGGCAGGCAGGCAGGCAGGCAGGCAGGCAGGCAGGCAGGCAGGCAGACAGACAGACAGACAGACAGACAGACAGACAGACAGACAGACAGACAGACAGACAGACAGACGGGTAGACAGACTTCGTCCTAGTTATTCTTTTGGGTTCCATTCTGCAGGTGCGATAGAGTACATTTTTTTCGTCATTCATTGATTGTTGACAGAAACAACAGACACATTGAATAGATCAAACCGCGGCAAGAAATTTGCCTAACAGGAGATTCCACGCTGCAAATCCACCTCCAGAATGCTGACTAGTGTTTCATGTAAAGACTTCCGGTCTGCTGTCCTTGCGCTTGAGTGGTCTAGTTGTATCCAGGATGAACAAAAATGAACTTACCCACAGATATAGAGACCGACTGACAGTCTCAGATATAGAGGCAGGACTGCATGCAAAGAGACAGATCAAACGGAAAGTCAGGGACCCGAAGGATAATAGATAGGCTCGCGGACAATCCGGCAGTCAGAAAGACAGAGCCAGCCAGACTGTCAGACAGACACACAGACAGTCAAACAAACAGAAAGGCAGACAGACACGCACGTACGCAAGCAGGCAGGCAGGCAGGCGGACCACTTGGCGTTGACACAAGTGCCGCATTTTTACCGGTCGTTTTTCTTTGTAGTCTTGGACGTCCGGACGGCGATTCCCATCATTATGGGAGCTAAGTAAGAATCCTTTTCAAGTCCACTCCCCATGTTCTTTCACACCACCCGGAAGCCCGTCTGGAGAAATATTTCATTTATGCGCATCTATTTTCAGCATCGGCACATCGATCACCAATACCATCGTCTCGCTGGCTCACACTGCGCACAAGGATGAGTTCCGGCGGGCGTTCGCCGGCGCCACCGTTCACGACATGTTCAACTGGCTGTGCGTGATTGTCCTACTGCCGCTGGAGGTCGGCACCGGTTACCTCTACACCATGTCGGGTGCGGTGGTGAAGGCGTTTAACATCCCCGCAGGTGGGGCCAAGGGGGAAGAGACAGAGTTTTTGAAGCACCTGACGGAGCCGTTCACCTCTCGAATTATCCAGGTCGGTGCTGCACGATATACCACGACGAAGAGATAGACAACGTATTCTTTAATGACTTTAATGACAGGCAGACAAGACAGGCAAAACAGACAGGCAAGACGGACAGGCAAGACGGACAGGCAAGACAGACAGGCAAGACAGACAGACAGACACGACAGGCGAACTGAGGGCTGGTACTTAGACACTCGTATACAACCGTAAAATTTGAAGAATTACCGTGCGGGTTTGATCCTTCAGTTGGATAAAGAAATCATCGGCCAGATCGCCATCGGAAATAACGCCTCCTACCTGGAAACAGCTAGTCTCAGGAAGAAATATTGCGCTTATGCCGATGTACGTGATGCATCGGGCAATGGCACAACCAGGAACGGGACTGAAATTTGTAAGGTCATATTCGATGCTTGAAAACAAATCGTCGATTGCTTCATTCATGGAGTGTTTCTTTTAACTTTTTGATTAGGTTACTTCCTCTTCAACTCGGAGGTCCTGTCCGACTGGATGGCCGGTGTTATCCTCCTCGCCTGTTCCCTGGTCATGCTGTGCTGCTGTCTGGTGTTCATGGTGAAGATTCTCAACGCCATGCTGCGCGGCTCCATCGCGCAGTCCATTCGCAAGTTCATCAACAGCGACTTTCCCGGCTGCTTTCGCCATCTCACCGGGTACGCGGCCATCTTGGTGGGAGCTGGTCTGACCATTGTCGTCCAGTCTTCCTCTGTCTTCACTTCTGCTTTGACTCCTCTGGTTGGAATCGGTGTCGTTTCGCTGGAACGAATGGTAAGAATTAACCTGTCTGTTTCTGGTTTCTCCGTTTATTTGTATGTCTGTCTGTCCTGTCTGTCTGTCTGTGTGCCTGCTTTTATGTTGATAAGTTTATCTGCCCCCCATTCGATCTGTTTGTCAGTTTTTAATCTGACTTTTTCCCGCTAGTATCCGCTGACGCTGGGCTCGAACTTGGGGACGACCGGGACCGGGATATTGGCGGCCTTTGCCAGTGGTGGCGGGAAGCAGCTCGAGGCGGCCTTGCAGATTGCCTTCTGCCACCTGTTTTTCAACATCAGCGGAATTTTACTATTTTATCCCATTCCCCTCACAAGGATTCCCATCCAGATGGCTCGTATTATGGGCAACACCACGGCGCAGTACCGCTGGTTTGCCTTGCTATACCTCGTGACTATGTACGGCATTATCCATTCTGGTTGTTTTACTTCCCGATTACCTCCCGCTTTGTTTCTTGTCTGTCGTATCTGTTTGTCTGTACTCTGTAGTATGTTTATCTGTCTGCCTGTCTGCCTGCTTACTTGTTTGTCTGTCTGTTTATCTGTCTAGTGCCAAGTCACATGCCAATTTGTTTGAGGTTTCATCTCGTGGTTGGTGTCCAGATCGTTCACTGGTTTGCCCATGATGCTTTAATTTTTCTCGTTTTCGTGTGGCTAACTTCATCTGCTAGTTTATTTATCAGCCTTCTGATAATGTGCCTGCCTAAATGTTCTGCCCGTTGATTCGGTTTCTCGATTTTGTTAAGGCTTAGACTATACCTGCCTGACTGCCTGGGCTGGGTGGTTCTGCGCCTCTGCCCGACTGCTTCCATTTGTCTTGTCTCACTGTCTGATTGTCGTTCTTTCTTTTCTCTTTCTGTCTGTCTGTTTGTCTGTCTGTACGATGTATCCTGTCTGAATGATCGTATTTGTACGTCCGGTTGAATGAGCTGCATTTGTCTGTCTGAGCCTGTATATCTGCATGCGGCCTTTTTGAGCCATTCTGTTCGGACCGCTTCCGAAAAGGTAACTATATTTGATTTGAAAAAGTTAATTCATCCAGTTAATTCCTTATTCAAAATATCTACGCAACTTCATGTTTTCCTTTTTTCCGCTTGCTGTTCGGTATTCATTAATTTGTCGGAATTAGAATTTACGGCACAATGTTAATTAACGACATTTTTATCTACTCTCAGGTATTTCGCCTTACCGGCTTTCGTTTTCCTCCTGTCCATGCACGCGGTGGCGATGTACTGTGTCGGCGTGCCCCTGGCCGTTTTGTTGGTTCTTGTGGTGGTGGTCAACCTCATGCAACGGAAATGCGCGCGTTTCCTGCCGGACGCTCTGAAGGACTGGAAGAAGCTTCCGATCTGGCTGCGCTCGCTGGAGCCGTATGATCAGGTACTGCCGGCAGAAGGGTAGTAGTGAACGACAGACTACTAGACACTCAGTCAGATAGGCAGGGAAGCAGACTTGTATTAGTAAGCATACATGTAAGCCTGCAGATACTGTAGTGCCGCGTGGAAGTGGTGGGAGCGGCGTTCGTTTTGAATGATGTTCCCTAGCATGAAGCGAACGCCGCTCCCACCACTTCCACACGGCACTACAGTATATCACAAGAGGCAAACTTACATGCAACTGCTAAAATTGACAGACAAGCTGGTACTCCTGCCGAAAAGAGGCAGCCAGGCAGACAGGCGATTACTCAGGGTAGACAGGCAACCCGGCAGACTGTTTTACGGACAGACAGACCCAGACAGACAGACAGACAGACAGACAGACAGACAGGTCTCATGGTAGCTGAATTTGTTCCTTATCAGGTATTCCGAAAGCTGAATTGCCTATCATGTTGCAAGACCTGCTGCGGCGATCCAGATGACGGCGGCCAAGGCGCTATCCAGAGTGCCGCTACTAAGCTCAGCAACATTCGAGGGTTGGAAGACAGCCGGTTGTACAATGCTTCCGATGCAGAGTCCCGCCGGATACTTCTCGATCAGAGTCGCGGTAACAGCGCGGCTCCCTCGCGCGTGACCAGCAGCGCTCACCTATCGCAGTTCTTCGTCGAACGTGAGCAGCCGCCACAACGGGAGAATCAGCCGCGGAAACTGACGCCGCCCAGCTCGACTAGCGTCGTCTGAAATTTTCTCTTTTTTTACGACACTTTGATTGTTGGAGTGCCTAAACGGATAGTACTGTGTACAATTGGACTTTTGGATCTGGTTTTCGAGGGATTTATTTTTTTTGGGGAGGGGTAGAGTCTCTGTCGAGCCAGTAGAGATCTTTTGCTTTTTGTGCTTTGGAAGTTTTTGTTTGGGCGGTTTGGTCTGGTCCCATCCCCCAAATGTTTTTGCCTCACTTCCAAACGCAAATCTTATTGTCTTTCTTACTACTTATTATTACGTATGCGGATTATATAAAATTTGTACAAAGCTCGTTTTTTATCGGGTGCGTGCTGTCTGGAAATACTCTACTCAGATACTCACAGACATGACAGACACGAAATACTGACAGATGGGCAGACAAGTGAGACCCGCCTACAGGCAGGCAAGATAGATACTCAGACATGACAGACACGAAATACCATCTTATCTGCCTGTAGGCGGGGTTCACTTGTCCGCCTATCTGTCTGTGGGCTGGTCGGTTTTTTTGCCTGTCTGTCTGTCTCTCTGACTGACTGATAACCTGTGGTCTGACAGTACGTCCTTCTTTCTGTCTGTCTAATGTCCACATCTACAGTTCTACATGTACGAAGTACCGGTATTCAGTTTACGCTTGTATGTCTGTGTCTATCGTGCTACATGTTTAAGTAACAGTATTCAGCTTGGGATTGTCTGTCTGTCTGTCTGCTCGTTAACTATTCCGCCGTGATTCTGGCAGTACAAAACCGAGAGCCATTGTGTGTCTGAATGTTTCCACTGTGAAATAATTCCTGTTCACGATCAAATAAAAGATCGAGATATACTAGTCTACCGTAAAGAATACTAAAAACGTGAAATGCCACAGGACCACTTTAGCAATAACGGGTGAAAATGATTGTTTAAATCATTAAAAAAGAATTCCGAAAGGAATGCCAATACAGTCCAGGGCGTCATGCTGTTGGTCTTCTAGCTTCTCAAAGCAGCAAGCCCATTAGTCCGGTTCACTTCCGGTTACAATGCCTGGCCCGTGCGAGCACGTCTGCACGTCCCGGCAACTCGTAACCGCGACTTCACTTGTCAAGCGGATCTGACGTTCCAAGTTGTTCAGCTCCATCTCTCGCACCAAATCCTCGCGCCGCAGTGCCACCTCAACCCGACGCTGTTCCAAGGAAGCGAGACCGCGAAGACTGCTGGCTTCCCATAATTCCGGTGAAGTTTGGCTGGACGGCCGACCGGGGCAATCTACAGGGGATTCCTCTCAACCGCGTCGAATTCAATCTCCAAGTTGACCGACTGGGCAGCAGCAGCATCCATCACGGTGTAGAGGGTCCCCGGCTGGGACTGCGACGGCTCAGAGGTGGCTGCAATTGAAACTACAGTACAGCAAGCACAAGAGAAAATAACTGCAGGATATTCTAGGAGTAAGACGAAATAGAAGGGAATCGACAGCTGGACACTGACGCACGAACAATTCGATAAGGCATAAAATAAAGGCAGATAGACCGGCACGCAGACAGACAAGGACGCAGACGGGCAGGCAATAGACAGACAGCCAAACAAGCTGATAGACAGCCGTTATGGCAGACAGTCAGACAGACAGACAGACAGACAGACAGATATAGACAGACACCTACATACCGTAAAGAGAAAGACTGCCGCACACACTGACTGGCAAACAGACACACGCAAAATGTGTTGAGTTTCGGAGTGCATTACAATAAAACATAGAAAACACATCCCAAGAAATTATTACTGAAAAAGATTGGACATGAATGACAACAATAATAATAAAAAGGACAAAAACCAAAAACTGCACTATAAAGGCTCAAGCAAGCATCATCAGTCGAGCCACGCCACTAACTATCATGCCCAAGTGAGGTAGGATAGACGGAAAAAACTTGGATTTTCAGAAAACGCGATCACTTCCTTTTTCCATACACGACTAGAGAGAGGGAGATCAATCGTTATCAAAGACGAATTCCGAAAAGGCGACCGTTGTTACTGGTTGTGGCCTGCACAACCTCCTCAAGGGGCATGTGCTTGAGGTTGCTGATCTCGCAGGCGGTGACGAGAGCCAGGCCGCCGGGAATGGAGTTGCCGCCAGGGAAGTTTTTCATCTGAAACAATTAATCCAGTTTCTGATCCAAACATTATCACAAAAAAGCTGTAGAAGAATTTGTCTGACTGTCCTGTCCCTCTAAACATCCGTTCGCTTTGGTATTCGCCAATTTGCCTGGGACTGGTCATTTTGTCCGTGTTTGATGCTTCACCTATCTGCTTGCCTCACTTTCCAGCTTGTTTGCCTGGCCAAGTTCTGTTTGTACCTCGGTCTATTGGTTAGCCTCCCTACTGACTGTCTGCCCGTCTGTCTGTCTGTCTCTCAATCGTTGTCTGTCTATTTTGTCTGCTATTCCGTTGTCTATCTATTTACTATTCTGCCTGTACATCGATTAGTCCATCAGCTGACTCGCCTGTTTGTTTGCCTGTCGACCGATTGACATGTCTGTATGCATGTTGTCTGTCTCGACCGATTGATATGTCTGTCTCGTTACTGTTGACTTCCCTGTCTGTTTGTCCGCCGTCTCTCTGTCGACTGACCTGCCTGTCTGCTGCTTGCACGCTGTCTGTCTGTTCATTGCTACTTACATATCTGCTGGCATGTCTACCTGTCCGCTTCCGCATTCGATTGTTTGTTGTCTGTCTTCTGTCTGCTTGACTGCCCCGCTGATCGCTTACCCCAGTCGGAGGAAAGTACGGGGCGTCCGTCTCCAGCAGAATTCGCTCGATACCTAACCGGCGGATCGTCTCATCCCTCGCCGGGTTTCGTTTGCCGTACTTGCTGGGCACGAATCCAAAGGCAATGTTCGGGAAATGCTCCATCCACCGTTCTGCTTCGGTGTATCCTCCGGTGAAACAGTGACGGTGAAGCTTATGATCATGCGGAACAAACTGACAAACAACGACAAAAAATGCGTAAAGACCATATGTTAAGGTACGAGGTAAAATTTTCTATTCAGCCGAAATCGCTTTTAATTCGATGAACTGAGGAAAGCAGGGGGCGCACGTGTTCGCCAAATGGCAATGTAGAGTAATAGTACTCGGTTGATTGCTCTATTTGATCAGCCAAAACAGTCACTTACAGTTTCAATTAGGTAAGCAAAATCTTAATGAAAATGTGCTTTTTTTGCTCCAGCATTTACAAAACTAGATTTCTTTTGATTGGCATCACGTAGACTCTTATAGACAAAAAAATAAGAAAATTTATGGCTATTTGCGTGCAAGAGAAGTATTTCATCATCGACACGGCTCGATCCCGACTAACTTACTGCAAAATGTCATCTTGGTTTTTCCAAACAATCGTCAGTACTTAAAAACGGGATTCTTGCCATGCTTTGTATTTCACCTAGTTGGGAAAATTTTCTTTCACGTTGTCAAAGCTTCAGATTGTGTATAAGATCGCAGCTTTTCATGTAGCAGGGAACGGAAAAAGTTCGCAGAATTAAAAGCGATTTTGCTCGTTCGCGGAATTAAAAGTTTTACCTCGTACAAAAAATGACTGTTAGATAAATCGGAGCAAGACAAGTACCTGTTTCAGA
>LRSR01002305.1:0-14718 GCA_001579985.1 Hypsibius dujardini
ATCTGTTAACTTCACACTCAAACATCCCACTCGACACGGCATATCGCTGCTATTGATGGGAAGTATCCGAGAAAGTGACACGTTTGTCCGTCCGAACTGTCACAGGAAGCACGGTCCACATGACGGAAGAATGCGGAGAACATCTCCCCTTTTAAATAGACCTCTCGATCGTATCGACCGTTCCGTTAATAACTTCCCCGCTTTTAAAGCACGTTGTTTGACTGTTCTAATTTGAGGATATCTATCCGAGGCTACATGGTCGACCCACATTAACTCCATACTACATCCGGGAGGGTCAATCGATCTTCCATTTCTTTCATAGTGGGACGGCGAGAGTTGTTCCCTTCGACTTTGCTACCGGTATTGAAAGAATCCCCCCCCCCGTGTGATGATTGACAGGAAACTCTGTGAACAATGTCAATCTGGAAGCCGCAAAGGACGAACCCCGAATGCAAATGACAGGCAGACGGACAGACAGACAGACAGACAGACAGACAGACAGACAAACGGCAAACGGAGAGACAGACAGACAGACAGACAAAAAGACAGACTGACAGGCAGACGGACAGACAGACAGACAGACAGACAGACAGACTGACAGACAGACAGACAGACAGAGAAACGGAGGACAGGAAACTGTGCGAACAATGTCAATCCGGAAGCCGCGAAGGACGAACCCCGAATGCAAACGTTCGCTGTGCAAGCCATCCGATCAAACAAACCTGAATGAAAAAAACCGCGCGCACGCGCGCAGACCAAACACGAAATGCACAACAGATCAATTACTTCAATTACTCTCTCCGACCGGCGAAGCAAACACAATAAACAACGCACAAACCCGATCTTCTTTCATGATAAGAGTCAAGCAGATCGTTCCAATCAAGCAATCGGTCAATAAAATAGTACCAGTAGGCTCTTCGCCTACTATTACGGTCCAGTACATACGACATCCGGCGTGGAAATTCGGTCACCTCAATTATTTTCCTCAACATTCGTGCTTTCCGTCAGAAAATAACAACTCCACGTACCTTGGAGATGATCAAAAGGACCTCGGACATTTGGTCATCCTTAAAAATCTCCTTGGCCGTGAAGCCCCAGGGTTTCCCGCCGGTCAGGCGAACGGTCAGCAACATGCCCTGGACAAAATCCTCAAAATCGTCCATTTCTCCCCTCGCAAACAAAACGCGCCAAAGAGATCAGGGCCGCAATGGACTGGACGGAATGGAATGGACGGAATGGACGGAATGGCCCCCGTATACCGGATCCGATTACAAAGCCATCGATGATTTGGAGTCAAATCCGGCCCATTGACAGTTGAACAGTTTGGCAGCAGTTTTCGGCTTTCCTTACGGGAGAAAAAAAACTACAACAAACTTTTACCGTAATCCGGCAATATGGTGCGGCGTCACAGTAAACGCGTTGGAAAAGAGAGTGAGTGCGCGGTTGTGGAGAGACATGTAAACTGAAAGGAATGCTGTTTACGGGTTTGATAAGATAGAGTGTTAACGTTTTTAAAATTGTCCACTGTTGTGTGCCAGTGTGTGTGTCTGTGTGTGTGTGTGTGCACCGTGCTGCGCAAGCGTGACTGGACTGACACTGCGCTCTGACTGACTGACTGCTTGCGGAGAATGAGATCAACTCGAGGCTGTTTCGGCAGAGCAATTCTTGCTCTCTCGCTTTCCTCTCTCTCTCTCTCCCTCTCTCCCTCTCTCTCTCTCATCAGTATCTCCGTGGGTGATTGAAAGGAATCTGTGCGACGACTGCGGTGGCGGCAGCACTTCTCTCTTCACCTGGCCGGATTGGCGTGCCCAACTGGCGCCGGCCAGTTAAGGATACAGAATCGACAGACAGACGCCAGACAGTTAAACCGGGAAATCGATGAGTTGGACCTTATTTTATCCGAGCGTGCGGACAGGCATTCAAACAGACAGACAGACAAACAGACAGACAAACAGACAGACAGACAAGCAGACAAACAGACAGAGAGACAAACAGAGACAAACAGACAGACAGACAGGCAGGCAGGCAGGCAGGCAGGCAGGCAGGCAGATAGGCAGACAGGCAGACAGCTGAGTCATGTTGATTGCCGGTAGACCTCGATCAGTTTACGACTCAGCGACAACGTTGCCAGTTCAACTTGGTAGTCTTATTGTTGACTTTACGGATATGGATTGTAGAGTGCGAGTATTTACAATTTGTACCGGAATTAATATGCACACCACACCCATGTGTATTAACAACAATGTCATGCTTGCCCGTTGTCGGGGCTGAGCGCATTTTCCGGCACTACGCCAACGTCAGAAATAGTTGCAGCACATTAAAACGCAGATCGAGGTTCAGAATTGAGAAGCCGCAGACTCGACTGGCCGTAACAGCCAGCCAGGTGTGTGTTGTTGAAGGTTAAAAAGAGTACCGCATTCGTGAACGGGAAGTTTCACTGCTTTTGTTTGCGCCATTTTTGTGCAGCGTGAGAGGGGCGAACATTGTCAACCCCGCTGACCTCACTACGTGCGCATTCCAGGCACAGAACTAACAAGTATGATCGTGGCAGAAAAGTTGCACTAACCGAGTGAAGCCATTCAACTTGTTGATTGCATCACTTGTACACATACCGAGCTGAATAGCCTAACTTGGTTAGTGCAGAGTTTCTGCCACCGTAAACGAAATGACAGGCAAGGGAACCCGCGGGTTGAATTTTAAAAACATTTTTATGGCCGGTGATGTGCGCAGTGACCGGAGCGGAGACAAGAGAGACGTTGTCCATCCGCGGTAAAAAAAAAGGCAAATAAAACAACAGCGTTGTAAAACAATTAAAAGGAGGCTTGAAAACCGGACAATTCACACGTGGAAAAAACCTCGCGCTGGCCGAATTAAGCACTTCAACTCGGGGCTGTGTGCGACAGCCGTCAAACGAGGGTAATGGCTTAACTCGGTTAGCGCAAGCTTTTTTGCCACGGGACGTAAAAACACAGGGACAGCAAAAAAAACAACTGCGCACACAGAATGCCAAAACAAAATCACCAGAGAGAAACACATCTAAACAAGCGAACAAAAACAAAAGGAAGATTCAAGATCAAGAGAGAAGATTCAAGATGAGAGAGAAGATTCAAGGTGAGAGAGAAGAATGTGATACAGCTGCACGCAGAAACAAAGAGGAAAGCAGCCGTGGATAACAGACGGTTGGGGGGGGGGGTAGGTCTTCATCCAGACGAGAGAAATCTGGCGCTACTGGAAATGCAGCCAAGAGAGCCGAGAGCAGCGGCGAGGATTAGCCGAATCGCTCCAGCAGAGATTACGAGCAGCAGCTGAAGTGAAGACGAGAGCAGAGTTCAGCGGTACCGCATCTGGGCGTCCAAGTCCTCCACTTCATTGTAGGGCTTCTTGATTTTCGAGATCAGGCAGCAGGACATGATGGCACCGAAGAGCTGCGAATGACAAAACAGAAAATTGAATCAAAGGCAGGCAAAGGCAGGCAACCTTGCCCGGCAGGCAACCTTGCCCGGCCGGTCGAGCGACTGTCACGCCATCTACGACGTGGAAGTCGGACCTTCCGATCCCGGTCCTCGTCCCAACGTGCAAATGCTTCAGCAAAACTTCCAATTTCCGGAACGATCCCGATACCAGAGACATCTTTTGACCGCTATTTCGACTAATTCAATAGAAGAGAAATTGTTCCTCAGCTGAATGCGACGTCGACCGCAAATCGGGGACTACCAGATTCTGTCCGTGAAAACAAGATGGCGACACAGACCGGCAAGAGCTCTCCACTAGTTCGAGCGAGCCGAACGATGAACCTCACAGCTGTCCGAAGGGAGGCGGGAGTCCGATTTGATGGAGAGTCCCTCGGTTGCTGAAGCCAGTACGGACTCCATGGAACCGGATATGCTTCCTGTTATGCGGTAGGCGTACGAGTTGCCGTTATAGCGTCCTCGGGTGCGTGCTCTCGCACACGACAGCGGGCGTTCGTGATTTCACCTTTGAATCTGCAGCGGAAGTCGATGATGACGGGAAGACGGATTCACCGTCTCTGTCGACCGAATCGAGAAGACTTCGCTCACGGAAAAGGCTTTTTACCTTGTTGTCCCCATCTCGAGGGTTCGATCGTCTATTCGCTGCACGCCCAAGTTCAGAAGCGAGCCCGTCTTCCCCATTCTCGAGGGGGGGAGACGGGCCCTTCTTCCGTCTAGTCAACATTCTGCCCGTCTGTGAAGCAAATACTGAGGTCCCTTTGACGTGAGCTCTATTACCTGGATTGCGCAGACGCCCAGTCCGACTCCACCAATGATGTTCAGGTGAGTCCGGAGGAGTTCCGCCAACGTTTCCGCACATCCCTGTGGGGGGAAATTCAAGTGTTACCCCCTTGCTGCTTGCATCCACGACGTGCACGCTGTAAAGTGAATTCGCAGGCGACACTCACATCGTAGTAGATGTTGGAAGGGTGACTGACGGCGCCGCACGACGTGGTCACATTCTTGCAGCAGCTGTCCGGCACAACCGTGTAGTGCTCGTTCTTCCGCGCAATCACCGCGGTATCCTCGGCCCACGCAGACGCGGCCCAGTCGTCGAAGAAGACCGAACCGCAGCAGCCGACGCTGTTTTGCAGGGCGTCCATCGCGTCGCTCAGAGACGCATCGGCTCCGTATCCGGTTAGAATGATGTCCTTTAACTTCATCTGCAGGTCAGCTTTCATCTGAAGAAGAACACAGGAATACAGAAAATACCAACGGCAACGCATTACAGAACTAGGATAGTGTTTTCGAATTTGAATTTGATTTGTCCAAGTGATCCTGCGCCTGACGGAGTCTTCCACCTCCCTCCCTACCTGGTCAGCATATAGATAGGCCAATACGCCGGCCGCCGCTTCCATCAAGAAGACCAGCAGGAGCAGGAAGACATACTGCAAGTAACGAACTTATTGAATGAATCGATAATTGAAGTGCGCTAGAGACTAACCGCGCAGAGGAACCCTCGCGATGGTTTGCAGATACCGGCAAACCCGATTCCGCCTGCGATGAGGACGACAAATCCCGCTCCAACAAGAAGGTACGCAGCGACAGCATAAGTAGTTGAGACCAAAAAGGACGTTTGGTGAGTCACGATTGTCCAGATGGCGACACCGAGCACGCCAACACCGGCGAGCTAAAAGGGAAGAGAGAAATCGTCAATCAACCAATCAAACAAAATGTCAGCCGAACATAAAACCAATCGATCAATCAACCGATAATACCAATGGTAGAGCAACGACACATTCAGTTTTGTGTTAGGTTTCCTCGCTCTTTGTACTGCACATTCTAACAGCGAAAATCGACAACAAAAAATCGATTGACAGTCAGAGTTTTAGGCAAGCAATCGTCTCATAGTGTTGAATGCTGAGTCGGAAAACAAGGAGCGCAACATCAATCGACATCCAATCAACCAATCAAGCACTATAAACGCATATTAACTTATCGAAAAAATCAATTACTAAATTTAGCAATTTAGCAGCTGATCTTCCTAAGCAAAAGCCAAAAATATTAAAGGCTAATTTCATGCTTTGCTTTGGAGTATTTGAAGATTGCTTATCTGAAACCCATGACAATGGCAAGTCACAACCAAAAAAGTCTCCGAGCACATCAAAAAATCAATCAATCAAGCACAGAGTAAAAATGTAAAATCGGTCAACTTACGATGAAAAAGACGTTGAAGAAGCTCAGAATCTGCACAAGAAAGTTGATGCTACTGCTTTCCGCGGCTGGCGATCGTATTGGCTTCGTTTTGCGCGACATCCCGGTGATGCAAGATTCCGATTGGCGTTCAAAAAATTAATCAAACAGGTCGCCGTCCACAAGAAAAGGGTGTGTGTGTGTGCGTGTGTGCGTGTGTGCGTGCGTGCGCGTGTGTGTGCGCGCCTGTGTGCTATTCCGATACGCCCACTCAAAGTCCCAGGCACAATCGTCCAAGAAACGATAACACTTTTAGACACCGACCGTCCGCATTGTCCTATTTCTAAACAATAGACCCCGGATATTTTTCAACCTTCAAATCTAATTCCAGATTGCAAGGAGCATTGCACTTGCAAATTGCACACACCTGGACACTTAAACGAACGGCACATTGGAATTGCTCGCGACCACCAGACTTCAATGAACATGATTTTGGGTGATGTGCTTTGATCGATTCATTGAATGCATGCACCCCTTTCATTCAATGTTTGTGTTGATTTATTTTGGCTAACTTACGTATGACCACAAGACCACACTCCTTGGCTGATTGGCCGAGCCTTTCGGCTCGGCCAATCAGCGCAATCGGAATTTCTCATTAGCCAACCAGCAATTTCCCTTGTCATTCAAATCATTCAGGCCAACCCGCGAAATTCAACACATTCATCGACAGGCCTGCTGCTCTTGCAGTCACCCCTTAGCGAAAACGTCAACAAAGAGACAAGTTTCCTCACCACGCCACACCACAGTCACCCGTCGTCTCTCCTTCTCTCTGTTTCTGTCTCAATACAGTCTTCGTCTTTGCCACTGGATTTGCTCCACTTTGTTTGTGTTTCTCTCTCTCTGCCAGTCAGTCAGTCGATCGACGCTTGACGACTTTCCTCATTTCACATATCACGATCGCGATGGACTGATTCTCATTCTCCCTTGTTTGTGCACTGTTTGTCTCTGACAGACAACAAAAGGCCATCATCGTCCTGTGTGCCCTGGAAAGATTCCTCAAACTGCGATATCGCGAAGCCTATTCTTCCTCGGGACCGTCCTAATTTGTATCTCCATCGCATCATCCGCTTTGTGTGTTCGGAATTCATCCTCTCTTCATGGCTACCTGAAGTCACACGGAGAGTTCGCGAATTCGAGTCTCACAGTTTCTCTCTCTCTCTCTCTCGCTTTGAGTTTGCCCTTTGCGAAGACCTGCTTTCACACACACACACACACACACACACAGACAGACAGACACATACTGAGTACGTAACTGCGTCTCGGACCGGATGGATCGCAGCATCAGCTGACGCGCAGCCAGCGTCGTCGTCTCCACCAAATGAATTGCATGCGAGAGAGCTTTGAAGCAGTTTCGCGGATATTCTTTTTTGCCCCTCTGCCGTTGTCGTCGTCGTGAGAGACGACGGCGGATCAAATGCCAGCAACGCCTGCACGGACGTCTTAAAGGTGAGGGCACGATCACGAGCAGCTTTGATTTTCCTCTCAATTTCATTTTTTTTTTCGCGTCTGCTTGGTGCGCGGTTAATTTACACGCATGTTTATAAGATGTCTGGTCGTGTTATTTTTTCGGAGACCACTGCAGCACTACAACCTCTTGTTGTTGGTTGCTGCATGGTCCGGTGGTGGTGAGGCCTCAGCTATAGACGAGAGACAGAGCGACAGAGAGAGAGAGGCGAGAGCGAGAGAGAGAGAGAGAGAGACAAGAGAGAGAGAGGCGAGAGGTGAAGGAAACAAGCGCTGCTGCCTGCGTCCACACCGTTCGTGTGTAGGTCTAATTGTCGTTGCACTCACTCGGGTTCTCTCCGCTGATGCTGATGCTGATGGAAGTCTCAATGAGGGTGCGTGTGCGACTGTTTTTTCCGTCGGTGTGCAACCAGCGCCGACTGCTGGAACAACCGCGGGGGTCTTCGTCTCCCTCTCTCGCTCTCTCGCTCTCTGTGTCTCGTTCTGTCGATTATTATTGAGTAACACGATCGAAAGCAAAAGACAATCAAACCGTAATGTCGTTCGCGGAACTTATTTTGAATATGACAATCCTTGCCAATGCTGCTTTGTCTACACACGTGGCAAAAACCTTGCGCTGACCGAATCAAGCACTTTAACTCGTGGCTCTGTACAAGATGCTTCAAACGAGTGTAATGGCTTAACTCGGTTAGCGCAAGATTTGTGCCACGGCGCTGTTGCTCATAACTCCTTCTCTTTTTGCCTTGCAGGGTTGCCACCAATCACCCCGACCAGGCAAGGTCGCCTATTGTGTTGGGCTTCTTCCGGAAGCAGAGAAGTTTTGAGGAAGTGTTGAGGAAGGGAAATCCGTCGGTAGCGAAGAGGTTGCTGCCATCCCCGGCGAATCTCTCTCTCTCTTTGAGAGCGGACCCAAAAGAAGGAGCAGCAGGATGCGGTATTTCTTCACTCCCGACTACTGGCGGAATTGAGCCCGCTGAGGTATTCCCCACTAAGAGAGCAAGAGGTTGCGGAACCATGAGCAGTGCGGTGATGATGCGGTCGAGTGGCGTTGGCGTTGGTGCGGGATCAGCAGCAGCAGCAGACGACGCCAGCAGCTCCGGTTTCGTCAGCTACGCGGCGTACAAAACCATCGACACCCTCACCGACACCGGCTGCGTCGGGACACTGGTCCGCTTCGATCCCTTCGAGGAGCTGCTGTGGGTCGGAGCTAACGAGGTATGTGTGCCTTGTTGCGTTCGTTCAGTGTGTTTTTTCTCTCGTGTGGTGTTGATGGTGTTTCGCAAAGATGTTTTCTTGCCGTTTTTTGCATCTCTCCTCTTGCTCTCTTGTGTCATGTGTCGTTCGTGTGTGTGTGTTTGATTGATGTAATCGGAAACGACGGTGACGGTCACCTTCAGCTTTTTTGCATGGCACAGTGTTGATTTGCTATGACTACTGCTTGAGAGGTCTCTCCCCTCCCCCTCTCTCTCTCTCTCTCTCTCTCTCTCTCTCTCTCTCTCACTAATGGTTTGTTTTTGTTGCGCGCGGTTGTGTGCAGGGCTATTTGCAGAGCTACCACGGCTCGTATTTGACGCGGTATTCCGGGTTCAGCACCCAGCATCAACCGGTGCCCGGCCTGCCTCGACCTCCACGTGGTGGACGGCTGACGGACTTCTGTCTGACGGATGCGGGTCCCTTTGTCGTGACCACCAACGGGATCGCTCAACACAAACGCGACGGAGCGCTGCTCTTTGCACCGATGTAATTACATGTGCATGATGAAAGAAGAATGATCCAACTCTCCTCCAACAGCAATACCATGTGCCTGTCCTCTGTCCGGGGGTCCTCCGTTCGGGGTCCTCCTTCCGGGGTCCTCCGTCCGAGTCCTCTGTTCTGGTCCTCTGTTCGGGGTCCTCCGTTCGGGTCTTCAGTTCGGGGTTTTCTGTCTGAGGTCCTCTGTCCGGGGTCCTCTGTCCGGGGTCCTCTGTCTGAGGTCCTCTGTCTCGGGTTCTCTGTCGGGGGTCTTCTGGCGGGGGTCGTTTGTTATGCGTCTGTCTGTCTGTTTGTGGTTTTTGTGGTTCGTTACTAAGTCTCTGTGTGTGTGTGTCTGTGTGTGTGTGTACAGACAGAGGGTGGCAAGGACTCACAGAGATGGGGATTGAGTTAATAAGTCTTACTACACAGGTCGCCTTTTGATTGAGCCGTTGAAAGTTACGTAACGAGTTGAGTTGGTTCGGTTGTATGGCTGACTGGTGACGGTGTTATGAAACGTCCGTTTTAGCATGTGATCAGGTTACTAATATCTCGTTTCTCCGTGTGTGGACCGGTGGGAGCCGCGCGTTGCAACAAGTGACTCTGATTGTGTGTGTTGTTTAAATAAATAACGGGAATAACGTGTTTCAGTTTAATTTTATATAATGCACAGGACAATTCTGCCTTTGCGTATTTTAAATATAAAATACCCTAATAAATAATTTGAATTTCCAAAGTGAATAAATAAATTTCTTGTTGGCATTTTCAGTAAAATTATTATATACTTTATTGAAACGAAAAAAAGTATTTTTTTGAAAGATATTTAAAGAACAGTAGTGATACCTGCTTAAACGACAGACACTTCCAGGCAGACAGGCGGACAACTATAATGAGCAGGAAATGTGATCGATCAACATTGATTATATTGAATTTATCTGGCAGCCGTGGAACAGACGAATCACTAAGTTGATGTGGACAGAAAAATGGGAGATATCCAGTCAAGTCAGGCATTCAGTTCGCCCACAGGCAGACAAATGTTCGCAGGCAGACAAGTGTTCGCAGGCAGACAAATGTTCGCAGGCAGACAAGTGTTCGCAGGCAGACAAGTGTTCGCAGACAGACAAATGTTCGCAGGCAGACAAGTGTTCGCAGGCAGACAAGTGTTTCGCAGGCAGACAGATGTTCGCAGGCAGACAAGTGTTCGCAGACAGACAAATGTTCGCAGACAGACAAGTGTTCGCAGGCAGACAAGTGTTCGCAGACGTTTTTGAACTTTATCTGCTTTTATCGGATTACATCAAACTCCACTGATTGATCTTTTCTTTTCTCCCTCTATCGATTTTAGGCTTCCGAATGCAGCTGCCTTCAACTGCTGCCTGACCGTCGGCAACCATCGCGACGCGACGTCCTCTACCACCGTCATTGTCGCTGGCAACAAGGGCGTCGCCAAGAAGATCAGTCTGGACCGACCCGATCGCGTCGATCACGTCCAGGTCGCCGACATGGATTCCATCCTGCTCCGCGCTTCCGACCGCTTCCTCTGCTTCGGGTCGGCGAACGGCGAGGTCGGCATCTTGGACTTGCGGAGTAATCAAGTGCGGCGGCATCGGATCAGCCCGCGTGATGTGGTGCTGTATGACTTTGACGTCCACGACTACTCTCTCTTCTCGTGTGCCTACCAGGTGGACGTGGCGACAGGCGCCATCCTACCGTCGTGTTCCATATCCGCCTACGACCTGCGGGTGTGCAAGTCCACCTCACCGATCACGGCGTCGCTGGCGCCGACGTTGATACGCTTCTTGCCGGACTCCTGTGGGCAAACATGTGTGGTAGCTGACGCGGAGGGACGCTACCAGTTTGTTGACAGTGTGGCCTCTTCGGCGGAGCTGCGGAAGAGTGTCCATCAGATTGACGCTTTCTGTGGGGCCGTGCCGTTCAGTATGGATGTGTCGTCGTCGGGACAGGGTATCGCAGTGGCGGACACGGCGGGAGCGGTTCATGTCCTGTCATCGGCACAGCCACGAAAACCCGCGCTGTGGAATGAGTTTCCACGGAGAGGGTTGTCGTCTAGCGTTCCGGTACGGCATGAAGCCAAACTAATGACATGTCGTCGGGCAGACAGACAGACAGACAGACAGACAGACAGACAGACAGACAGACAGATAAACAAACAGGCAGACAGGCAGATACACAGACAGGCAAACAGGCAGCCAGCCAGCCAGACAAGACTATTAGTCGCTTGGATTATTAGCTTCCCAGTATGTCTGGCGAGCGGTGATTTGAGTGCGCGTTTTTTTCCAGGTTGTTGACCAGGTCCCGGCCAACGACATGCTTTTTCCGCCGGCTCAGCGTTTCCTGAGTTGTATCGTGCGGGAGACTGTTCCGTACAATCAGAAAGCGCTGACAACTGGATTCGTCAATATGCCGGGGCACGTGCTTTTGCCTTTTTTTCATCATTTCGAGTGAATGTCGCTTTGAATAGTCACTTTGACTTCATTAGAGTTCAACCGCTGTCACCCACGAACCACGGCGCTCTTCAACGTTCCACCAGCTACATTAGCTTCTCGCCCAGTCCACCGAAGAGTGTTGGTCCTGCTACACCAAGCAAAATGTCATCCAGTGAGTTACATTGTTTTATTGGTTTCTGTTGATGGTTCATTACATCATTTCCCGTTTTCAGGGTATGGAACTTTCATAAGCTCCCATTACATTATGCCACACCGGTTCATGGATTGCTTATCATGTGTGCTCATTGTCTTCGTCTAGCTGGGAAGACGTGCCGGAATCGTTACCGCTGGCGGTGCTGGAACCTATCTCGCTCAACTCGCACATTAACCCTGTTTTACAGGCCCTGTTCAGCATGAAATCGGTTTCGGCGTTCTTCCAGAGCCACATCTGCTTTGACGAGTTTTGCCTGACGTGTGAATTGGGGTTCCTCTTTCACATGCTATCGGTTGAGGGCTCTGCCGATTCTTGCCAGGTATTTTAAAAACTCTGTCTGCCTGTCTGCTTCTCTGTGTCTGTCTGTCTGTCTGTCTGTCTGTCTGTCTGTCTGTCTACCTGTCTGTCTGTCTGTCTGCCTGCCTTCCCGTCTGTTTGTCTGCCTGTCTGCCTGCCTTCCCGTCTGTTTGTCGGTCTGCCTTTCAGTTTTCAAAAGTTTGGATTTTTATCAGGCGACGAATCTCGTTCGCGTGTTGCGATCCTTGCCTGATGCCAGCGAGCGGAGTCTGATCGTTACCGGCAGTCAAGAGGAAACCATTGTCGGGGCCGCTGTACAAAACTGGATGGAGTTTCTGCTAGAACGGACTCACAGCGAATATCTCCACCACACCGGCTACCACGAGTCTCAGGAGAGCCCCGTGACGCAGTTGTGTGCGTGGAAGGTGCTGGAAACAGTGATGCACGAATGCGGACATACCAACCAGCTGGAGAAGTTTGTCTTCTGCTTGCCGCTGCAATACTCTGTTCCGAACGGTAACTGCCTTCCTGGTTCGGTGCCTTGTACTCTGCGGAAGCCCTGTTTTCGTTTCAGTTTGCGTTGGACGTGACCTCCATGGGATATTGAAGCATTCTCTCAACGAACATTCGGAATGGGTTCTTACTTGCGCGTATTGTCATCAGCAGACCAAATCGGTAATTATATTGCTTCTCTTTTTCTGCCTGCATTCCGGTCTGTCCGTCTGTCCGTCCGTCCGTCTGTCCGTCCGTCTGTCCGTCTGTCCGTCCATCTGTCCGTCTGTCTGTCTGTCCGTCCGTCTGTCTGTCCGTCCGTCCGTCTGTTTCTCTGCCTGTATGCCTCTTGTTATTTCCGTCTGACCGCGTTTCCGTCTGGTTGTTTTTCTTTGCAATCACTGCATATCGAACATGTATTTCGTCCTATTAGTACGTTTCTCGCAATATTCTGAGTTCGCCGGAGACCTTCACCGTCAGCTTCAACCTGGAAGGTGCCAATAACAAAGCACTGTTGAAGAATCTGGTCGAATCGTGGAGTGTCCGTCAGACCCTAAGCCGTGAGAAGAGCAAGTCTCCGTTGACGTCTGAAGTGAAACCGTGTCGCTACGGCGCCTCCTGTACCAGGCCGAACTGTTTCTTCCTCCATCCGAATGAAGTTGAAGAGTATGTAGCTTTTAGTCCTTCATCTAAGTGGAATATCTTTATATTCGGTACTTTGGTTGGATTCAGAGATCAGGGCTCGGACGCTTCACCCACCTTCATCCCGCCGTACATCTGGACTCGCATCGACGGGAACGGCCAAGCGGAAGTGGTCAGTCACCAGCCGTTGGACAGTGCGGCCTGGTCGTGTTACGAGGCCACCACCATCATCTCCGAAAACGTTGCGTACGGGAAGGATGCTCAACCGACCGTGACCTGTGCTGTCAAGGTTAAGAATGCGATGGCCGATGATGCCGTTTGGCAGAGCTTTGATGATCTTGTCGTGACCCCGATCACTCAGGTACTGATTGTGTACCCTTCGATAATCGTGGACAGATCGCTCTTGCTGACTGACATTTCTCGGTTCCAGCATGCTGCTCTATCGTTCGATCTCAACTACAAGATCCCGTGTACGGTTCAGTATGCCCGGGTCGACATGGAGCTCAGATGGCCCACTCGAGGTACTGTGTTTGAAGATCTGGAGAGTCTTGTGTCTGTCTGTCTGTCTGTCTGTCTGTCTGTCTGTCTGTCTGTCTGTCTGTGTGCCTGTCTGTGTGCCTGTCTGTGTGCCTGTCTGTGTGCCTGTCTGTGTGCCTGTCTGTGTGCCTGTCTGTCTGTCTGTCTGTCTGCTCTTTGTTTTTACAATGTTCCTGTTTTGTCTGTAGCAGTGAAAAGTAATAGAATAAAGGTTGTTTTATGAACGATTATTTTGTAGTGATGAATCCGATCAACCGCGACATCTTCCAGAAGTTCTGTGACCTGACCGCCAACCGACGCTGTTACCAAACCAGTTCGGTCGTCCCCGTTCAGCGAAATGAAGTCTTCAACAGTGACTGCGTGGTCGCGCTTGATGCGGAGTTTGTGTCGCTGGCGGAAGATGATTCCATCGACTTGGCCAGTGCGGTGGCTGCGTCTACAGCCAAGCCGTCGGTGTTGTCAGTCGGCCGAGTCACGGCGGTTCGCGGTAACGGCCACTTGACGGACACCCTACTCATGGATGAGTATGTCGTTGCTCGTGATAAGGTAATTTTTTGAGTGGAAGAACTGATTTTACCTATTGACATCTGTGGTTTTGGGCAACGGTTTTTCTTTTACAGGTTGCTAATCATCTGACTGAGTTCTCTGGAATCCGACCAGGCGACTTGAGTGCTAATCTGTCGTTGAAGCGGCTGGATACGTTGAAGTCGGTCTACGTCAGGCTACGATACCTGGTCGATTCCGGCGTTCACTTCATCGGACATGGCATTCACACGGACTTTCGCATCCTGAATATTCGGGTGAGTTTTTGGCACAAACTTCCGTTTGGTTGTCTCCCCGTTTATGGGAAGGCAGTTTCACCCAGTGTTGTTCCCCCCTTCCCCCCGTCACAGGTGCCGGCGGATCAGATTATCGACACGGTTCAGCTCTACCGCCTGCCTGATCAGCGTTTGATCTCCCTCAAGTTTCTCTCCTGGTACTTTCTCGGCAACCACATCCAGCACCTTCACGGCCACGACTCCGCGGAGGACGCGTTGACGGCGCTGCGGCTGTACAATCTCTACGAGAAGTACCGCAGCATGGCCTATGCCGACCTTAATAATTCCTGTGGCAGCGGCTGCACCTTTGTGGATCTTTTAGCGCAGATGTATGAGGTGAGTGCTCCGCGCAGGCAACATGAAGCCTGTCGCGA
>LRSR01002307.1:0-18460 GCA_001579985.1 Hypsibius dujardini
CATACAGGCAGGCAGACGAAGAAAAAGGTCGACAGACAGACAGACTCTTCTTTCTGTACAAGAGATATTTATGCCTATTATTATCTTTTTTAACGCATAGGAAACATCGACGGAAACAAGAACAACGAGCTGACTACTTTTGTAGAGGAGGCCGCCAAGGACGGATCGATGGCCACCTTCACCGGCGTGGATGTGCTGGGTTGGACACTGACCACCGCCAAGCCAGTCCCCTCGCAGCGGATCCGTCGGCAGAACAACTTCATCAACACCCCCGAACCCAGCCCAATCCTCGCCACCATCCAAGTACAGCCCGGCGGCGGAGTTCGTGCGACGCCGTATCTCAGCGTTCAGGGCGGACAGCCTACCGATTACGTCCATCCCACGGCAGTCCTGCCGGGAATTCAACCGACGGGGACATCGGGCCAGGGCGTAGTTCGACCGACTGCCGCGGTGGCTGGGTCGGGATTGACTCCGCATTTGCAGCAGCAGGAATATCCCATCACTCCGACACCGCCATTGCCGCCGCCCAGGATGCCAGACATGAATCGTGGTGGTGAGGTGGGGCCGAAGGCAGGCAAGCCGATTGCCGATAGCAAACCAATTGTAGCGGTGGCCGGTCAGGAATTCCGATTCCAGGTAAGGAAAGATGTCTGTCTTGTCTACCTTACTATTTGTCTATCTGTCTGTCTGTCTGTCTGTCTGTCTGTCTGTCTGTCTGTCTGTCTGTCTGTCTGTCTGTCTGCCTGCCTGCCTGCCTGCCTGATTTTCTGTCTTATCTGTTCGTTTGTCGTCTGCCTTTTTGTCCATTTGTTGGTGGCTTTGACTGCTCGCCATCTTTCTTGGCTGTCATCTTAATTTCTTGTCTTCGTGTTTTTTTCCCGAGCTGTCTTGTCTGACTGACCGATGCGTTTTCGTTCCTTAGCTTCCCAAGGATGCCTTCGTCTCAGAAGCCGCGACGACTGTCCGTCTTCAAGAGGGTGTCGACAAGGATGTGAAGGCCTGGTTGAAGCTGGAATCAAAGCCTGACGGTGCCCATGTCCTCCACGGTCTGCCCTTGAACGAAAACGAGGGCTCCAAGGAGTACCATCTCGATGTCAGTGGTGCCGTAAAGACCATCCAACTGCCCTTTAAGATCCAAGTTCAGGTGGCAAAGGAAGACACTCCTGCTACCAGGTTCGTCAAAATAAACCAGGATATTCATTCAAAATGTTAAAAATACGCAATTATTATTATTAACTGTAATTTGCTCTGCAGTTATAATCACGAAGCGGAGGTTGTCTTGAACGAAGACTATGCCGACTTCAACGTTGACCGTCGCCTTCAGTTTCTCGATACTCTCCGGACCTACTATGACGACGAGGATTCCCGACATATCGTCGTGCGGGGCATCGAGTCCGGCTCGACCGTCGTCAAGTGGACCAACAGTTCGTACGTCGGCGCGGACGGTTGCAAAGACGGGGACTACGCGTTGATCAGCAACAAGCTCGTCCTCGACGACGGAACCGTCAATCCGGCATTTCAACGGTTCGCAGGGGACAAAAACTTCAAGGTGGACAAAGTGACCGTCAGGAAGATCGGTATATTACGGTTTTTGGAGTTTTTTTCCGGCGAGTTTTGTACTGATGATATCTTCTGTTGTCCATAACAGGACCGTGCGCTGCAACTGCGACAACACAAGCGCCTGACATTGCTCTCTCCATGATCGTTCCCATTGTGGTAGTCTGTTCGTTGCTGCTCATTGCCCTCTGCATCGGTTGCATTCTGTACAAGAAGAAGCGACGGGTGAGTGATGAATGGGTGAATGGGAAAAAAGTATTACGATGAAATGAAACTGATCAGATTATTCTGATGAAACAAATTTCGAAAATACTGATAGTCTTGTAATGTTGCCTAACTCTGCCTGGCTGGATCCTTCGTACATCTGTGTCTGTCTGCTTGTTTTCCTGTCTCTCTGCCCGCTGTCTGTCTGTTTGTCTGTTGATTTGTCTGTCTGTCTATCTGTCTGTCTACTTGTGTCTGAGTAAGCCTACCTCTTGTATGCCTGTCTGTCATGTTGCAGTACGTCTGCTTGTCTGTCATGTTGCAGTATGTCTGCTTGTCTGTCTGTAAACCTGATTATCCTCTTGCAGTATGTCTGTTTGACTGTTTTCGTGCGTAAGTGTTATGTTCTTGTCTGTCTGTTTACCTGTCCTGTCTGTCTGTCTGCCGATGGCATGTATTATCCGTTCCGATTGTACTGAGTGCACCCTTACAATAATAATCCCAGTTTGTGACTAACTGAATACGAATGAAAATCCCTTGTCCTGGCTGATCCACACCTAACCGCTTTTTGTCTCTTTTTTTCCCCTTTCGGCGATGACAGGGCAAGATGACACCCGAACCCGACCAGATTTTTGTGGGCAAAAACAAACCTGTCATATTTAAAGGCGAGATCAACGAGACAAACAACAACGGTGCAAAAGGAAACAACGGTGCTAGTAAGAAACCAGCAGTCCTAGCGGACGAACGGCCGGCCGTCCCGCCGCCGACCTACACCCACCGCAGTCCGGCTGCCGGCTACGTGGCTCAACACGACGTTATCGACCATGGTTCCCGGGAGGAGCAGCAGGCGCTTTTAACTCTCTCCACTGCCGGCGATCCCGGGCAGCCGCCGCACCTGACCCTCGGGACATCATCCAGAAAATAATCCGTTTTACGTACCCATCCAAAAAAGCTGACAGACACACACAGACACTGTGTGAATGATGATGATATGCGCGCCCTTATTGGTTGTGGTGGTTTTTACTTTTTTTCTCTTTCTCTCTTTCTCTCCCACTTTTTCTTTTCGCCATTTCAACTAACATACACACACACCGCGTTTCTTTAGTTTTGTAGTTGGCGCGTGGTACGTGTGTGTGTGTCGTGCTTCTGCTGCTGCTTTTTTGGAGGTTTGATGTGGTCGCACCGTGATATGCCGGGACACACGCCACGCCACGCTTACACACGCGCGCGCGTTTTTCGTTGTCATTTTTTTTGGATACAGTTATATAGACATTTATATGCGTTTTGTTTTTTTTGCAGCTATTTCTAGACAGATCTTACCTTACCTTATTATGTAGGACGACTATCAAGTTAACCCCCTTTGTTATGCAGCTGTCTTTTTCGGTGGCCTTTTTTGTTGTTGTTGCGCATTGTGCACCCCGCGCATTGTGCACCCCGCGCATTGTGCACCCCGCGCATGGGGCCAAGTAAAATATTCACTTGTTTCCACCTACGACGAGGCATCTTTTTTTTTCGGTGGTAATCTGCGGTCAACTTCGCAGCTGCTCGAGGGTGGTTTTTCACTGTCAGAAATCGAAGAGTTCCACATCAAGTTTTTCAGTCAGAAATCAGAAGGAGCCCCACATTGAGTGGTGGCGTCACAGACGGAATTTCAAACGTTTAGATCTGAGCCATGTCCGAGTAGTCTTTCACGTAAATGCACAAACAGTCTGGATAGATTCACACACAATATCGCTTAAAAGTTTTCCCATGAAAAATGGAACCGATGCTGGGCGGAGAACCATCGCAGTTCCTTTTCCAGTCCCTGCGGACCGCAGTAGAACACGTGGACACTGCCGTGTCGGGATTGAGCTGAGAGGTCCCGGAAAACTGCTGGCCACTTGGGCCGACCACATTTCGTTTCCGTTCGCAGACCGGTCAGTGCGTCTACGCCGTGAAGCTCGTGGTGCATCTTCAGTCCCATTTGTAGGACCTCCAATTCTTTCTGCAATTGATAGAAGATATGCGAATAAACTATTCCGCAAAAATTGTAACCAAAACATTCAGTTCATCCCTTTCTATGGCTGGCTCATTTACTGGACTGACCTGTTGCGGCACCGACGTCACGTAAATATGGAAGTCCATTATGAACGGACAGTCATCCGCTAATTCATGGTGCTGCTGCTGAGCGTCATGCAGCAAGTCCGCGAACCATTGGACACTCGAGTGTTCTCGCACGATCCAGAAAAAGTCCAGTCTCTGCAGTTTACCCAGAGGTCCACGTCCCTTCCCGTGTGTCTGCCCGGCTTGAGAGGCCAACCGTCGGCGAACAACGCTCCCCAGGACGGAAACGAAGGGCGCGACCCCGATTCCGGCACTGATTAAAACCGCGTGTTCCGTGTCGAAGAACGATGCCGTTGAGGCGCTGTACGGTCCGTCGAGGAGGGCCACTGTGTTGAGGTTGCCGATGCTCTGAACGATCTCATCGGACTCGTTGTGGAACTGGTCGAACCGTGTCTCGTTCAGCTGAGCCTCGTCGTCGTCTTCGATGCAGAGTGAGATGTCGTCCCATTTGTCGCTGCTGTTCTCGTAGTGTCGGCGTAGGTGACGTGTCCAGTTGCCAGAGGCCTTAATGTGAAGCCATAAAATGTCTGAAAAAGAACATTCTTCTCAAGAAACTGCTCCACCGATCGAACTGCTGTTCAAAGTCACACTACGATATAAATAAATAAATAATGTAACAATGAAAGAAGGAAAGCCATAAAATATATGAAAAAAAATGTCCCTTCACCCAGTGAGTGAATTGGGAGACCGAATCAAGCGCTTATGCCTTAATATGTAGAATATTGCCACAAACTGCAAAAAGATCTGTTCCCTTTGCTTCGTCAGCAAACCGAATTATGAACTTGCGTTCGGCACGTACCTTTTTGTTCCGGAGCGCTGCTGATGGTAAACGCATGCCATGAGGTCCATCCGAGATGGGGCGCTTTCAGGAAAATATAGTCGCCGGGTTTATAATGGAAACCGTCCGGTCGTTTGATCACCAGCTGGGACATCTATCAAGTCAAAAATGAAGGTTTAAGAGCTTACGCTGTTAGTTGTACAGTCAAAGTCCTGAGATTCGAACGACGTCACAGTTCTGTTTCTACTTTACTGTTTCAAACTCCGAACTAGCGACACCTGGCTCCGAGTAAACGGTTCGATAGAAATAAACTCACGTGACCGTTCGAATTTCGGGACTTTGACTGTACTGCAGTTCTCGTCGTCTGGTGCGGGGTTTACTCGTTTAACAGCAGAGCTATTGTAATTGTTCACGGCTGGAGGTCCTCTTATGATCTCATCAGACTTTCTACAACGATTCGTGACTGTATGGTGTTTAGACCGTGCCGCGATATATCGTACGCCGACATTTGGTAATCTGACAAATGGTAATCTGACAAATGGTACAGGTTGACATTTCGTATGAGTCGACAAATGGTTTGGCGACAGATCGTACCCCGACAATATTTATAGAGGCACATTTCGTTCTTGACGAACCCAGGGACCTCGCCCTGTGGGAAGCGCACGAGAAAAGCCAAGTCCGTTAATAGGCTAACAGCCAACGATTCAGTCGGCTGAAAACCTTTGAACGCATCACAATTTCTGGATTCCCCGTAACATTTTTCATCCAAATTCCCGTAAGACTCTTCGTTCATGTATGTTTGAACAGTAAAAATGCGAGAACTGTGCCAGAATACCTGATTTTGGATGGAGGTTGGATTACCTTTTTGTATCAGACTGCCTGTCTTTGTTGTACGAGACGTCCTTCATGTTCTACTTATTTCTAATCCTATGTGCCAAGACAAGGAAGGACCGCTTGTCGGCCCGTGCAGTTTTCGGCATACGCTATGTCGACGTACCCCTTTGTCCATTAAAACAAAATGTTACTAGCTTCCACATGTCGTCGTACGTGATGTCGGTGTATGGAATGTCATCCGGTACCATTTGTCGGGATACCGAATGTCGAGGTACCAAATTTCGGAGCGCCCTGTAGGCATACTTGAACTAATTTAGGGCATTATGGGACCCCCAAAATATGAATTCTGTTCGACAGAAGGTCAGGAAGGGTGCACGACAGCGCAGGACAATGATGAGATGAGGGTTAAGAGTGTGCAATTTCCACGACATGTTTGCATGTACTATAGAATCCGTGGTGCCTACGTCATCACACAGTAAAAAGCGACCGTTTTGATTGATTGCAAAGATGTGCGAACCACAAGGCCGCACGTGTCGATTGATAGATTGCGTAAGCAGTTTACAGTTACAAATCGGCGATGAAGCGTAACAGTTGTTTTGGCCCACCGGGTCTGATTTACTGGGGTGTCCAAAAAGTACCACGGATGGTTCGCGATTGTACAGTACCTTATTCGGCAGTAGGTTGACCTCCACGATTCGTGTCACTCTGCCCCAACGGAAGGCGTCCACGTACTTGCGCCCCTTTTCCAGGATGTAAATCGCGAAGGGGAGGATGAAGACTTTCCAAAAGTCGTCCTTGGCATGGAGGATCAGCGTGACCCAAAAGACAAACTGCAGCTTGTGCGTCCAATAGAACACATCATACCACATTGTGTTCTTTATGAAGGGCAACGAAAAGAAGGAGATTGTGATGAGGGTCGCCACCAGGATCCAGCCGGTGATGCCGGTATTGAATTCGCCAATATCCTGCAGGAACGTGTAGGTTGCGTTGGGTTGTATGGAGACCTCATCTGTTAGGGGGAAGCAGATTTGGAAAAAACCCTGATGAACAGAACCACCGTAACCATTTCCCCATCAAAATGGTTAAAGCTAACCAAAAACATATAAAACCGACCAGAATTAGTTTTCCTTTCTCGGTCAATGAGGTCGCTAAAATTTCACACGGCTGAAAATAAATGAGTAAAACACTAATTTACGTACAGCTGTGCCGCGGTTACTTTGAGGGTTGTCTACCAGAACTCAATGAGCGACCCTCAAAGTAACCGCGATACAGCTGTAGTACCAATCGGTTGGGCAGCTATTGGTCTAAAATTGAGAGCTAAGGAAATCGGTGGATTTTTTCCGTTTGATGATCGAATCTGGTGTCTAACAGATCCGCTTTGGATTCACTTATCAGCGAGACATTAATATGCCGTACAACTCTTGTGGACGGACGGTAGTCAAGTAAAGACATTTCATTTTTAAACAATTACGATTTCAACAGTTTTAATTCCGCCCTTCTCCTTAATTCCCCTTCCCCTTAACTGGGTGAAAGGAATGGAAATAAGCCTTTGCGCTGTAATCAGTTTCGATCTGCGCTAGCGAAAATTGGTGCAGGACACTTACAGTATTGCACCAGGAAGCAAGTGGAGTGCGCGACGGCACAGACTCCCACCGTCCATCCGAGGACAATGTGGAAAAGGATCGACGAGTCAAGCGGCAAGAACTTGGCCAAGAAGGTGCTCCGCAGCCGGCTCATACACCAACGGTAGGCCGGGAAGAAGAGCATGATCCCGCAGCTGGCCTGCAAGTTCATCGCGAGCGAAATACCGACCATGTTGAGCGGGGCAAACTCCCGTCCCTTCGCGCGGATCTTCGCCATATACTTGCACACTCCGACGCCGAAGAAGGCGAGCTGGAGGAGGAAATGCAGGGCGAACCAGACAATCTCTAGCCGGTACATCCGCAGCCAGGTGCCCAGGCGAGACAGCGGAGACCTCCGGGTCTCCGGTTCTTCCACGGAGGCTGTCCTTGCGGTTCGTTCGGCCCATCTTTTGAGGAGCCCATCCCAGTGGGTGTGAGTCATCAGCTGGGCGTCTTCGTTGTGCAACAGCGCCGCGGTGATGTCGCTGACCTGGTCGTCGGTCAGTCGGAGGTTCAACGTGACGGATAACCGTTGCAGTGCCACGGTCATGTCCGCCGTGCTGATGACGCCATCGCCGTCGAGGTCGTGATTGCGAAAGTCCGACGGCACCTCTTCCGGTAGCGTGATCGTATACGGCCTAGCTGTATTCATTTTCGAAGGTAATAGTGATAAAGATCTAGCGCGGAAAACCTTCAACCCACGTCGGGGCGTGGCTGGACACGGAAGATTGCTATACGTCGAAATGAATAGTTCGAGACCGGGATGATATCATTTATATAAGAATTTTGTCAATCAGTTTGGTCAAAACAACGGGCCCCATTTTTGGGTGATATGATATGATATGGCTCCACATGTGAATGGGTTGCTCCACATGTGAATGGGTTGCTTCTTCGTGTGCCTGCGTGGTAGTGCAGTCTCTATTACGCCAGGGTTAAGGATGGTCAAACACAAATCTTGTACTGCGAGCAGTTCGGCACCGGGAAATTTTCTTGATATTTTCTGAACACGCGTTGGCAGCATTGAAGGTCAACGTTTGTCCTAGATATGACCGAAGAAGTTTCATCAATTATTGCTGGATCTGTCAGGCTGTCTCAGCATATACCACACGGCGGGGATTTCCGACGGATGTCATATGTCACGCTGAGCCAGGTGAGTCGATAATAAGGTACGCCCGTTTTGCCGGACAAAAAGAGCTCGAGGGTCGCTGATATGGTGACAAAAGAAAGTATCATCATGCTATCGTTCACGTGAGAGAATCTTTTCAGCAGGTGAAAGTGCAGATTTAACGGAACGCGCACAATCAGGCGGCTTTTGTGCGACTTTTGAGATACGACGGTGGGAGGAAGAGACTCAGCTGATGTGATACGTCCGGGGACCTGTGGCGGACCAAGTTCCCGAGTATCCCAACGGGAACAGTCGGAAGAAGCATCGGGCACGGGATAACCGAGGATCGGGAGCTGCAGGCGACAACGTAAACGGGTCTTGGTGCTGCAGACACATTTGTTGACGGATGACTGAAACATTAGCATAGAAGGCAAGGTTCTACGCGGACCTCAAGTCATACGAATGCCTTCTTCAATGGGAGTTCTTTATTACCGACGACCGACCAAGAACCGGTCTGGGAAGGGACTGGGCGACTCGACGGGTACTCGCTCGGGGGGACCTTACGGACAACGTCCGCATCACGTCGCATGGGAAATATCGACTTTGCTCTTCAAGACAGACGCATTAAAGTACAGACGGAAAGTTCGAGTTAGTCGTCCGGATCCAGACGAGTTAATCGTTCACCTGGCGGTGAGTTCGAATGACGGACGGTTCCGAGACTCGAAATTCGCGTCTACATGGACGTTTTAACTGCTGCCGCCGTGTTTCCTCCAACGCAACCCTGGTTCCTTCTGCATCCGAATACGGAAATGTCAAGCTATAAAGGAGTTACGACGTCTTATTCAGCAGCTCCTTCGGCGGCTCTGTCGAGGTAGTTCAGATCTGGCTCAGCTAGTTCATAGCAGGATCACGAGCTTTTTTCCGTCAATCCGTCAAAGAAACGGAGGACTCGATAGATGGAGGGATTGACTAGTGACTGGGACGCCTCACTCGAATTGGTTTGGCAGGCGCGAGGAAGGCATTGTATGTTGTCCAGTTGGTCGACCATCAAGTCCAGCGGCAAGACTGAAAGCGCCATCGCTGGACACGGTAACGTACCAATATAGACTCAAGCATTGCGTAATTTTTCCAGCTGGGCAAGTAGTCGTAGCCGCAACAGAACTTGAAGACTTGATGAATGCACAGATTTCCCATCCCGACCGATGACTGACTCTCTATATTCAGCGTGCAGACACAGGACTCTTACCGCAAGAACAGGACAAAATTTTCATGTCCAAAAAAAAGTTTTGGCAAGAAACTAGAGCTCTATGCTCGTCAGATGATATGGCAGCGAAAATTACCCTTGATGCAGGGTTGGAATGTTGGAATGTTGGAGTGTTGTAAACAGTTGCGTTGGTGTCCTGCGACCGTCAACCACCTAATTTCTTGCGAGACTGGGGATCATTGATAGAAACAAAAGTAGTCAGCATGGAAGGCAAGGCACTAGAGTCAGGATAGCTAGACAGGCAGACGAACGATCGGACAGGCAGACAGACAGACAGACATGTATACGGATAGACAGACCGACCTACTGACAGAGCGACCAACCAACAACCGGCCGAAAGACAGACAAACAAATAAATAAACAGGCAGGCAGACAGACAGACAGAAAACTAGACAGGCAGACAGACAGGCAGATACAGTGACAGGCAGACAGACAGACAAGTGGGTAGACAAGCAAAAAAACAGATAATACTCTCGTAAATATTTAAACACCAGGTAAAACCTAAGGCAGATATGGTGAGGCGTTATCTTCAAGGTCCAGCAGGGCGGTCATGTTTTTGTTGCAAATCAACGCAACGCAAATTAGAAATAAATCAGACACACGGCCAAGTTATTATTCTTATCATTTGTGTGATCATACGTGGGATCGATTTTTCGTTGCAGTTGGATAATTCAAGCCCAACTCAAGATAAGGAACGGATTTGTGTTACTGAGGCTTTCTCGAAATCTTCAGTGGAGTATTTTCTTCCTTTTAGTCGTGCAAAAAAATATTCTTGAAGAAAGCCGAAACAGTATCCCCGTCGAATGTGGATGTACAGTGCAAACACACATTGAAGATTCAATTTTCGAACGGCGAAAGCAAGAGTTATTAGTATCCGTCTTGGTTACCCGTTAACTTAACAGATAATCACACCCGCCATCATGCCGGCTAAAAAAGAACTACATATCTTCATAGAGCTACATATCTTCAGTGCTCCACTTGTAGGCCTCCTCGGTGACAGCCGAGCGGTTTGATATTCGATTGTAACGGTTTTTCTCGAAATTATTCGACCGATCCACGCCGTCCCAACGATAGCCCGGCGGTATCGCGAATCGATTAGGCGCCGGTGGAGGACCTTTATACCGCGGCCGGTCTGGAAGAAGAAAATTATATTAAATATCCGAACTGTTCTATTTCACTTACAACCACAATATCCATCAAGTATTGATAAAACTCATAAAGAACGTCACTAACCTGGGGCACTGGAGCTCTTAACCTTCTTGGTCTTGAGATACTCTAACATGGGATCGCCCTCCCGATCGATGGCCTTCAGCAGGGTGTCGCGATCCGAATCGTCCACATACCGAGCCAATGGTTTGCTCATCTCATGAAGCGCGTCACTGACATTCTCTGCGTGCTTCTCCCCCTGGACCAGACCCTTACCCCACTTTTTGAACTTATCATCATGCACCTTTTTCCGCGCGGCCTTCTCCTCCTCCACTTTGGCTTCGTCTTCCATGTTCCGCTTCTTGCCGGTCTTCCGGTCACGGTAGACCGTCTCCGCGTCGCGGCCGCTGATGTCAGCGTCCATCTTGCGGAATGTCTCCTCCTCCCGACGTCGTCTACGGTCGGCCTCCTCGCGTAGAGTACTAGCTGACTGGAGCCCGGCTGACATTCCGGACAACGTTTTAGTAGGAAGGGCAGACGTGGAAAGTTTGATTGAAGAACCACCGTCGTTGCGATCCGGGGAAAGATCCGAGTCAGGGGAGCGTGCTCCAGTTTGTCCGACAGCACTGCTTGAAACACGGACTGGTGACAGGTCTCCGGAAGACGATCTCCTGCGCCCTAAAAATCCCACAACACCATTAGAAAAGTTGTTTCGGCAAAGTGTTCATTCAAAATGAATGTTTGACGAATGTGGAAGTGGTATTATGGCAGTGACGAAGTGAAAGGTAGACGGAAAGACGGAATCTCACGTCGTAAGATAGTTGGGGTCAGGAATGGACAATGCAAGAGCAGACGGTGAGACGAGTGTATGCTAAATGAACTGAAATTAGACGGTGATGCGAAAGGCAGGCCAGAAACCGAGACGGAAGGCAGAAAAATTTCCCTGTCTTCCATCCGTTCACCCTCAACACAAATTCTACAATGAACACCATTTTTCCCCGTCTACTTTCCATTCCTTAATCCTACGCTACTGCCACATACTATTTCCACGCTTGGTATTCCACACCGCGCCCCATTCACAAGTGCTGCCATAAGCGTGCTCCAACCAAACGGTAACTGAGCTTAACACAATCAATCCATCAATCAAGTACTGAATTTCCATTGACAAGTCACGAACCTAGTTGATTCATCAATCAAGTACTGAATTTCCATTGACAAGTCACAAACCTCGTTGAGTCATCAATCAAGCACTTACATTTGACGCAAAATATACATGCAGCAGACAATCATTTCCGACAAGTTTTTCAGGTCCGGCTACCAAATATTGAATCAATACGTCAGCAAACACGTTCATACCTCGATCTGATGTCCTCCTTCGAGATTCAGTCGCTCTCCAGGAGGACGACACCTCCGATGGACTTCTTCTTCTAGAAGACGCACCCGACGGCCCTCGATCCGGCGACAAATCCGAATCCTCCGATCTCTCCCGCTGCCGGGGCTTCTCTCCACCATTTGATCGTTTCGATTTAGACGATGTGGATCGAAGCATTTGCCGAGGCGGGGAGAGATCGGAGCCGGGACTCTCTTGTCTTATAGCCACAGTTCCTCGTGAACCGCTGCCGCCGCCACCCGAAGCTCCATCCTCACCATCGCGATGGACGATTGACTTCCATTTCTTGCTGTCCTGCATACCACGTGGAATGGATTCGTCAAAGATTTCCGCAACGGTCGGACCATTATCGTGATACGGATCGTCCTCGTAGGCGGTGGTCTTTTTCAGTTTGTGCACCTCGATTTCATTGTCAACGACGATGATGCTGAAAAGGACAACGAAACGTTTAACTTTAAAGTTGTTAATACAATGAAGTAAATAAAATCATGTAAGCGTCTGGGCAGGCACAGAGAGTAATGACAGTAATTTACTACAACCTGTTCATCAATCAATCAATCAATCTATCTATCAATCAATCGATCAATGACAATTGATAAGGCAGATTCAGGAATGACCGAAATTCAACAATCAAGCAATCAAGCTATCCAGGAGTTAATAAATTGTGGTGCGTGTTGTAATTTCGACTTTCAGCTACTTACGTCTATTGTTACATATTGCAAAGAGCTAATAACTGTCGTGTTTTTCAATTTTATGCTTAATCAAAACATAACAGTCTATAAATGGACGTGAGAAACTTTCAGAAACTTTCAGAAACGTGAAAAGAAGAATTTCACTTGAGCAAAAGGGAAGAAAATCAACAGATCAATCGAGAGTTTCAGTGAATCTCACTTACCCTGAACAGGCTTTGGGATTGAAGGGGACCTTCTTGCGTTTTTTGCGCTTCTCAACCGGACCTTTTGCATCCGACATATAGCGCTTCAAATAGTCGAGTTTACTGGGAGGTGCTGTCATTTGTAAAACAATCTTATAAGACGGTTGGTTGTGAAGAGTTCTTCGTCGGAGAAACGCACAAACAAGTATGATGATTGTTGTTTAACCCTTCAAGTAACGCCCATCCCCCCCTACCTCCCCCCCCAAACTTTTCATTCCAAACAATCAGCGTTTGCGCTCCCTGCAATCAGCTACAAGGTTCCCTACAACTAGCTTTTCCGTTCCTTACAGTCAGTTTTTTCGTTCCTTCCAGCTATCCTTTTCGTTCCCTACAAACAGCTTGTTCGTTCCCTACGAACAGCTTGTTCGTTCCCTACGAACAGCTTGTTCGTTCCCTACGAACAGCTTGTTCGTTCCCTACGAACAGTTCGTTCCTTACAACTATCCTTTTCGTCTCCTGCAATCAGGTTTTTCGTTCCCCATTGTCTGGAAACCGAAAATCTCAAACTCCGAAAGCTTGGTTTGATTTCCGAAGAGCTTGTTCAACTTCGGAAAAGCTTGACGCAAATTCAAAAATGTTGGGTTTGAAAACGGCAGAAAGCTGCCCAGATAGGGAACAGTTCTAGCCGAGCTTTGAGGCTACTACCAGGGTTTCATGTAGCTCCTCATACAACAAACGATTCTAGGTGAAGTATAGTATTATCTTTCTTTGTTCACAATCCGACCTTATTAGGCCGTTTCCGAAAGGCGTTTTCACACATGCCAATGAAATTCATGCAAACAAGCCCATAAAAAGCAAAATAAAATAAGTTAAAACCGAAAAAATGCAAGACCATTCTGGAGCTCAGTCAGGCCGCCCGTCACATATCCGTACAAAAAATAGCTGCGTACATTGAAAATCATCACATAAATTTTTTCAAAATTTGGAAACAAGAATGGCAACAAGATTGGTAGTATCCGGATTGTCCAGTTTTATGATCTGCAGTGTCCCGTCAGTGTTAACGCAACCAGTCGGCCGGCACCCATTGAGCGTCCCGCTCCAGGCGATTTATCTCAGTCAACAGCTGTGCGAACGTGGAACTCTCATCGACATTCTCAATCACCAGGTCGATGTAGTGGCCGTACATGTCCTCCATGTCCTGGGCTTCTTCGATAACTTTGCGAGCCGAAATTTCCTAATAAGAGAACAGGAGCACAGCCATAAGCAACGCAAATGGGATGTCAAGAGTCATAATATACATACCAATCGATAGACTCACAGAGAGACAGACAGAGAGACAGACAGAGAGACAGAGAGACAGACAGACAGACAAACAGACAAACAGACAGACAAACAGACAGACAGACAGACAGACAGACAGACAGACAAAAAGACAGACAGGCTGCCAGACAAACTGAAAGGGAGATAATCAGGCAGAGAGACAAACAAAGATTCAGAAAGATAGACACACAAACAGAGGGATAGACGTCTGCCTCTACAAACAGACAGACAGAGAGACAGAGAGACAGACAGACAGACAGACAGAAAGACAGACTGGCAGGGAGGCAGAGAGACAGACAGAATGACCGATAGACTGTTAAGCAGACAAGTGCTTACATCAGCAGGAACGCCCATCCGCAACCGATTCTGCTGCAGCTTATCCAGAGATGGTGGAGCAATGAAAACGACATATGGCTTGAAATTAGCCGCGCGGAGAGATCGAATGGCAGATGGCTCCACAACCAGCAGACAGACCTTCCCGGACTTGATAACGGCATTTACAGCTTCGATACTCGTGCCGTAAAGCTGCTTTTCAAACAGCCCATACTCCACGAAGCGCTGCTTCAGAATCTCGCCGTCGAAAACATGTTTGGACACGAAATGGTAGTCGCGACCGTCGATGTCGCCAGGTTTCTTCGTCCGGGTAGTGTGAGCAATGGGTTTGGAGAAACGATCGGGATCAGAGGCAATCAAACGCTCCAGCAGCTCTTTTCGTCCCATTTGAGCAGGTCCGATCAGGACTATTGGTCGTTTCTGATACGGTTTGGGATTCAGGAGACCGACTTCCTCATACCAGGGCACCTCCCCAACGTCCAAATCTAAAACAGCTGACTCAGTCAAACTAACAGAAAACACCGTTGCTTTGTTCTTCTGACTGACCCAACATGATCTTCTTCAGAGTCTTACCAAACGGGGATCCATTCACCACTCGCTTCTTCTTGCCAAACTTGTCGTTTTTTTTGCTCCCCAGTCGCTTCTTTCCATCTCGCTTCCCCGACTTGCCGTTGATTCGCGGCCCGCTATCACCCCTCGTCAAGACGTGGTGATCATGCCGGCGTTGCTCATGCTCCGCGCTGGGTATGAGACCGGCCAACACCGAGCCCAGTTCCTCGCCATCACGGTAAGCCTGCCACCAACACGTGTCATCCTGGTTGCGAATATGGAGGATATCACGCTTTTGGAAGGAGAGACCGAGCCCGGCGCAGGGGCACTGGAGAGCCTCGACGTGGGGATCGTCATCGGGATCGTAAGAGAAGTTGGCGCGAACGTGGAGATCGTTTCGTCGGGGCGGCGTGTCGGAGTAGAGTTGAGCTGGCAGCACGGTGAAAGAAAGCGTTCCTACCATTCGACCCTGCGATAAAACAATCACAATCTAAGCAACCAGCTCACAGCAGATGTCGTTGAGCCAAATTAAGTATTACATAACTAACTGTCTGCATTACTGTCTGTCTGTCTATCTATCTGTCTGTCTGTCTGTCTGTCTGTCTGCCTGTCTGGTCTTTGTGTCTGTCTGTCTGTATACCTGTCTGTCTGTCTGCCCGTATGTCTGTTTGTTTGTCTGTCTGTCTGTCTGTTTGCCTGTCTGCCTGTGTCTATCCTGTCTGTCTGTCATTTCCGCTAGTCAGATATTTGTTTCTGCCGGCAATCGGAAAAACACCAGTCGCGAGTATCCGTGATTCAATATTTGAACATTAACATTTGAAAGACAATCAAAAATCACCGCCGACCCTCATTAATACCCGGTCTCTCCAATATAAGTACTTGTAAAACTCGCCCGGCACTTACCAACAGTTCACAGACTTCATCAAGCGACCTGCCGCGTAGGTCAATCCCATTGACTTCGATCAATTCGTCGCCTTCATGCAGGAGTCCTTGAATCAAGAGAGAAACACAGAGTGTGGGGGGCAAGTCAGCAAAAACAAATTAACCTGACGTACACACAGCACAGCACAGCACACAGACAAACAGCACAGCACACAGACAAACACCACCAACGCCGCCGCTGTAGAATAAGTCAACAAATCACACACACCACTCACCACTCTTCTGCGCCGCTCCGCCGTGGACAATCCTCGCCACTACAACACTTCCATTATCGTCGTCAATCCGGATCGTCGCGCCCAGCGGCGTGTCCCCGTGCTTCTCAATCCGAATGGTCCGCACATCCATGCCCGGATAGTTGGGTGGGGAGTAAGACTCCTCCTCCGCCGCCGGCAGTGCCTGGGTCGCGGACCGGCCACTAGATTGATTGAACGACGACGATTGCTGTTGCTCATCCGCTGTGACCGGGATGGTGGGGGCGTCACTGTGGAAACTCGCACTGCCGTTCTTTTGCGGCTGAAGCTCGGCCAGCTCGATTGTCTGTGTGGCCAGTGTGTCGTGGGCCCAGAGGAGATTCTTGAATTCCGGTGTGGTGAGAATAGCGTGAAGCTCTCGAGCGTCCCGATCGGACGTCTTTCCGCCCTCGGGTAGCAGCTGCCGCACCAGCAGCTCCGCCTGCGTTGACACCGGCTCAGTCAGGTGAATCTGCCGCGATTCGATTAGGTGGTGCAGATCGGCGGCGTCCCGGAAGGCGGTACTCTCAAACAGCGACTCAATAAAGTCCAGTTCGTTAGCGAATTCCGCGGTGGCGCCGCCACCACCGTCAGCAGCGCTGCTTCTCAACAACGCCGCGATCTGGTCCAATGCCTGCCGCATCGACTGGGAATCGGGTACTGGAGCGTGACGGGAACGGAAAGAGAGAAAACAATTACCAACGAATCTGTGCAGCCGAGCAAGACGACCCATTGATGGTGGTGGCCTGGTGGGAGCAAGGTCGCGCTGAGGTTCTAACACGGATAGAGGGTTCCACGCGTAACAATTTTGAGTTAACCCAAAACTCCAGTAAGTAAGTTTGCTTAGATTAATTTAAAAGGTAAATTTAAAATACCTAAAATCGGTGCTTCTTTAAATTATTCAAAATTAAATAAATCTGCAAAAATATATTATCAGGGCCGAAACTGAAAAACACATGGAAGTTGAAATTCCTAGGGGCAAAACCTCATCCTGCCAAGAGGGCGGGCCCCTGCTCCCGCGCGCCTGTGAGTGGGTGGGAGAGAAAAAAAGGATTTTCGCGCTCACTCTCACTCACCATCGATCACTTCCGCGGTTCCGGCGGGGTCGTCCCGTACAACAGGGAAATCATCGTGTCCGCTGCCACCGCCAACGACGTGGTCGTGCTCGAAGGCCGCATTGTAGAATCCTGGCGGGGGCAGGGGCTTGGCGTTTTTTTCCAATGCTTTCAGCCGGGTGGAATTCCTAAGGGATGCGCTGAAAGAGGGGATTTTTATCAGATGGTGTCAGTCAAATAAACAAAATTACATGTCGCGCTGCGCTGATTTTTGTAACGGCCGTTAAAGCATGAGCCGATAAGAAAACAATTCAATCAACGTCAGTTCAGAAAAGGGCCCAGCCATCATACGCACATCATCCAATGCATCAATCAATCAATATATTAATCAACCAACCAACCAACCAATCAATCAATCAAGCTACTAGTCAACCAAGCCGTTTCTTACCGTAAAAATTCCTCCTTTTTCGCTTTCAACTGCTCCTCTTCGGTGCGCTTTCGGATATCCTCCGTGTACCGCCGAATCTTCTCCCTTTCCTGCCAGGCTGCGGCGTTGTACACGTCGCCGGAACCGTCGCTGTCGCTGTTAGCGTTGGGATGTCTGAGTGGTCGCCGGACGGTGCCGGTAAACTGCTCCGGGACGTCGATGGCCATCTCGCGATTACTGTTAAACTGAATCTGGGTGGTCGTGGTAGCCATGTTGAAGTCGGCCGCCGAATCCGAAGATGGCATAGAAGACGCAATACGGGAAGTTTCCTCAGATGCCAGACGGGCGGGAAGAAAGTCCGCCGGTCGCTGATACGGCAGAGAATGGAACTTCTCAAAATTCGATGAAAAATCGCGAAGCTGTTTCGGGGAGCGCGCGATTTCGGGCTTCTTTGATGGCAGTTGAACGCCTTGAGCAGCTAGAAAAAAAAACCAGGAAATCATAAGTACCTTAAATAAAACCTTGCTCACATCTGTTTGTCAGTCCTTCTTCCAATTGGACAATCAGTCAATTAGTCCGATAATCAGTCAGTCATTCTGATTCCTGTCTGATTTCCCGTCTGTCTGTCTCTCTGCCCGTCCACCTGTCTGTCTGTCTGTCTGTCCGCCCGTCCGCCTGTCTGTCTGTCTGTCTGTCTGTCTGTCTGTCTGTCTGTCTGTCTGTCTGT